>OY720442.1:25193243-25246373 GCA_963082915.1 Dolichopus griseipennis | reverse complement strand
CCTCCGTCCCGTCCGTCCGTCCGTCCGTCCGTCCGTCCGTCCGTCCGTCTGTGTGTCAGCACGATAACTCAAAAACTAAAAGAGCTACAGTTTTGAAATTTTCACAAAATATTTTTCAATCAATTTCTAGGTTCCCTATTTTTTTTGGTTAAGATCGGACCAAAACTTCGGGTAGCTCTCGAACAACTAACTTTTTTAACTCCCATATTTTCATATAAAAATTTGAAATATATCTGCACATCTTGTATAACATGAATTTATATGAATTTTGTTTTTGTTTGTTTTTTTTTTTGTTTGTTTGTTTTTTGAAGATAAAGAATTTTTCAAGTAACGATTTCATACGATTTAAATGATGCGTAAAATTTTTAAAAAAATTTTAGATTTGGACTTTGTACTTTGAGATTTATGAATTAAAATGAAAAAAAATTATGAATATGATGATAATTTTTGATCATGATGATCTGATCATTATATGAGTATGATTATAATATGATGCTTATTTTGCTTGGTTTTAATATAAGTATTTGTGAATTAAAAATTAATTACAAGAGATAGAATTGAAAAATTAGAGCTAGAGTTTTGAAATTTACACAAAAATTTTTTTTGGACATTTTTTAGGTTCCCTATTCTTTTTGGTTAAAACCAGACCAAAGCTTCGGGGAGCTGCCACACAACTTATTTACACCAATATGAATTTCCTCAAAAGTAATAATACCAGGAAGATGAAAATTACACACGGTTAGTTCCATAATGAATCAAGCACTTATATGAAATTTCAAAATGTTACGGCTTCATTTTCGGGGGGCTGCCATACAACTCTTTGCACCAATATGAATTTCTTCAAAACTAATTATACTATGAGGATGAAAATTACACACTGTTAGTTATATATTGAATCGAGCACTTATATGAAGTTTCAAAATGTCACGGCCCCATTTTCGGGGGGCTGCCATACAAAGTTTTCAATTCAATAACGCTGAATCTAATAAAGCTAGGAGGTTAAAATTAAAATTGGGCAGGTAAAGTAATAGGACAAGTTACTTGGCAAAGTTGGATATCACTCGGACCAACTTTTAGAGTGGGGCATTTTATTTTTTTTTTTTTTTGTTTTTTTTAAGCAAAAATTATGGGATAATGAATTAAGATTTTTTTTTTTTTGTTTTTTTTTTTTAATCAAAAATTATAGGATAATGAGTTAATTTTTTTTTAACTATTTTTACTTTTTTATATTTTTTGTAATATATTCTAGCATTATAGAAATAAATAACGGTTTATTTTTCATATTATAGTGGGTATGCACGGGTATCTAAAAGTTGACAAGGGCAACTATAATCTTCCTCGTTTATTTTTAATTTTTCTAACCAAAATGTTTAAAAGTTAGTGTGAAAACTAAATATTTTTTTAAAGCTTGTTTTTATAATGTTGCGTTCTTTAAAAAATCAAGAATTATGGAAGTTTTCCTTTTATTTTCAACTCTTTTTAATTTTTTATATTTTTTTACTTTAAAATGCTGTTCTTAATATCATGTTGCTAGGAATTTTTTTTTTACTTTTTTCTTGTTTTTCATTGAAATCAAGTATTTTCCTTCTTTGTGTAAAATAAATTAGAATTTCTTCAAATTTTAAAAATAAAACAAAAAATAAGAAAAAAAAAAAAATACAAAAGAAGAGAAATAAAAAATAAAAGAATATTTTATTTTCGGAAAAAAAAAAAAAAATTTATCCAGAGGGATGAAATTTTTCCCTTATTTTTAGGAATTGAAAAAGTTCGAAAAGTAATTTGCATTTCAAATGGATTTACATATATATAATATATATACAAATTTTTAACTGTGTAGGTTAAAGGTTATTTAATTCGTTACCTAACTTTTCCTTTTTTCTATACTTTTTTTTATATGTATATGCATATAATAATACATATATATTATACATAAAGGTGTATTGGTTATTATTTCGTTGTTTATTATTTTGTCAAATGGATTTCTATATAATTGATTCTTATTTATTTTTTTTATCAAAGCAAATGGATTAGGATCCTATTCATTAATTCATTTGAATAAATTCTAACGATATTTAGTTTCTATTGTTTAGGTTTTCATTGAAATTTTAAAAGTTGTTTTTTTTGGGTGAAATTTTCAAAAGAAAAAATAATATTAAAAAAGTTTTCAATGGTTGAATGGTTGTAATTCTATTATGATTATTTATATATAAAGTAAAAATTATATATTACTGAAGGTCACATTGCTTTAAAATACATAAAAAAATTTTAATTTTTAAAAACAGTGCTATATAGCCCTGCTAAATAAGTTTTATAGCACCTAAGTGTTTGTTTTCTTTTAAGATGCTCTTCTCCAAATTTTTTAAAAATTATTATGTACTGTATAGAGATTAAATTAAATTGAAAAAGATATTTATAAGCAGTGGTCGAAGTGGCAGGTTAAAAGTGATGGAATGGTAAAAAAAATACACTGACATATAGGTTAATGAAAGGAAATACCTGAGGCCGAATGGTCAAATTGCAAAATGCATCCTATGTTTATTCCGTTCAATTGTTGAAGATCTACTAAATTTCGTAAATCGATAAATGGTTTTCTTTAACGATTAGCCATCTATATTCTGTCCAATAATCTTGAACTAGGAGGAAATGACAGACTTCAGATTCTTTATTGTTTCATTCTGGCTTGACGTTCGAGATTCCACTGACGTGTAAGATCCATAAGAAGTGTTGAAATGACCTTAAAATTATTAAAATGAACCGGAATGGTATCCCACTCCATCCCGCTTCACTTAGATTACTGATTAAAAGTAAAATTTAAGATACCATAATAATAACTTTAGAAAGTGATAAACTGAAAAATAAACACATAGATGCAGGCAAGTTAATAAAAAAGTAAATAATAAGACAATTTTGGTTAACATAACGTTGTTGGATCAAACTTCCCCTGAAAACATTTTTTATAAATCACTCGGGTGCAGTCTTTTGTCCTTTCTTGGATCACAAGATATGAAAAATAATTTTCAATTGTCAATTATGAATTCTAATGAAGTTTTTAGAGACTTATAACATTTTTAAATTACCATTTGAATAAAAAATATGATTACCTATTAATTCGTCTGTTCAAAAATTTAACCCTTATTCTAAAAACTCTTCATTTAAAAATTAATATAAAAATTTTACCCTGATCAGTTAGATTTATATTGAGACTAGAATTCTGAAATAAAGAAACTCTTTCATAAACCGTACCTTTAGAGTGCTACTTTTAGATCAAATTACCATCATATTGTGTTGCGTAGTTCTTAAGATTTGAAAAAAATTTGAATAGAGAAGGAAATTATTCCTACTAAATTTCCATGTAATATATTTAATAAAATAAATCATCTTCGCCTTCTTTCCCATCCTCTCATTTATTATAATGAGGAAGCAGTTTAGGAGTTTACTCCTCTATGCTGGGTGCGGGAGAGGCAAATTTATTGAGAAGAAATCTCACAGTGGCTGGTGTTCGGGTTTCCTGGTAATTTTTGAAGAATTCGCATCTCTCGAAAAGAATATGTTAAATTTAACAACCTTTAGAAAAATATTTAAGAAAATTTTACTGAATACATCACTGGTTCTTTTCACATCTTTAATTTATTTTTTTTATTTAAATCTGAAATTCACGATTTCATTTTTTTTTTAAATAAAAAAAAAAACTATTTTGTTTTAAGTTTTATTTTTGTTTATTTTTTTTGCTTTAAGAGTTTAGAGCTGGTAAATGGTAATGCGATGATGGACTTGTGAAATTATTAAAACAAAACTTTAAATAATTTCTTTAGAAAGAAATGAAAAATAAAATTCTTTAATTTTTTTTTTCTTTCTATTTTTTCATCTCTCGGATATCGGGGTCTCTAAAAAAATTGTATGCAATTGTGAATAACTCTTGACTTCTCATTCAGATTTGGTATCAATGTATTCAAAAAATAGAATGAAGTCTGTATACTCTATATAATTTTTAACCTTACATGCATGTGTATATATATAAATATTAAAATAGTATATATATGTACATAATTACATATATAGGTATAACTGGCTACGTTAATTTAATATTTTTCATTATTTATGATTTTTTGGAATGTTTTCCTGGAAAAGTTATCATTGACTTAAAAATTTTGTTTTTTTTTTATATATATATATAATTGTTTGTATGTAAAGTATATTATTTGAAGCATACTTAATACTTTGCACTAAAGTCAAGTAAAATACTAAGAAATGATAAAAGTATGGTTTTATTAGTGAAAAGTAAAGTGATTGTATTCAAAGATATTTTGCGGGCCAAATTAATAAAATTTAAGTAAAATTTGACTCAGAAACATGTATGGCATATAGTTGAGCTCTTTTTAAAATATAATAATACTTGTTCCGACCTATGAAGGGTTTACGAAGGGTTTCGGGTTCAAAACTTGGTTAGTTTACATCTAAAAGAAAAGAAAAGAATATACAATTCCAAAGCAAAACTAGGGAAGCTTCAAAGATCTAGTGCTAAAACTTAAAAACTAATTGTGTGGTAGGCCAATTTTGATGTGAGACCCTTTTTAGCACATTTTCAATTTTTGAAACGCCAATTTATAGGGTGCCCATATTGTACTAAAATTCACTGTTAAAAACTCAATATTTGCAAAATGTGTGGCTTCTCATATCTTTTGAACGGCTCAAGCTAGAAACTTGAAATTTTAGAAAAGTTATAGTTCCTCAGAAATTAGTACGAGTCGCTGAAAATGTTTTTGTCACGCCTCCTGTTTAGGGATTGTTAGGTGTCGAAAATTGAAAATTTTCTATTTGTAAACATCTGTAACTTGAATAACTGTCCAAAATTTTTTTAAGTAATACACAAAATTTAAGGCTTCAACATTATATTTTAAAAAGGTTTTTTTTAAATTTAAAGTGGGTCCTTAAAATTGAAAAAATTATCTCTTAGTTTTAATCTTTTTTGCTTAGGTGCTAAAATTCCAAGAAAAATTCCAAATTTTAGAGGAAATCACAATTTAATTCCTAAAACCTCGATATTTTGAAAGAGGGGAGGTAGGATTAGATTCTTAGTAAAAATTTGGGAATCTTCTCTATTGAAGGGATATTTATACTTAAAAAATTCCTATTTTTATAAATCAGTAGCTTAGTCACAAGTGCATATATTTCTAAAATTAAACTGAGTATGAAACACTATATAATTTTGAAAATGTGCTTTAAAAATCCCTTGGTTTTTTTAATCACTTGTTAAGTATTATTTTAAAGTTCTTAGATTTAATAATTCCGATTAAATTTTTTTTTGCGTACCAAAGGTTGGTTATCACTGTATTTGTTTTTTTTAGTAAGCACATACTTTATATCAGTTTACCAGTCACTTATATAACAATGTTACTGGTGTTATAATAAAAATGAAGGGTTTAACTATAAAGAAGTTTTCAACACAATATCATGTTCGTTATACATATTATCATTTTTTTATAATCTTAGTAGTAGAACTAAAAAAAATAAAAACAAAAAAAAAAAAAAAATTAAAAATAAGATAAAGAATGAAAATGTTTAAAAATGCAGAAAGAAAAATAAAAGAAAATTTATGCTAAGAATTGGAACCACACAATGTGTTTGTTCGTTTTTTTTTCGGTTCTGTAACTGTGATATAAAAGATTTTATATGAGTATTTGTGTATATATATATATGTATCGTATTATATGTTGACCTTCTTTTCTAGATCACACGGTTCTTTGTTTTGTTTTTATTTTTTAGTATGAATATGAAAAATGTTCTGGACATAATGGGTTAAATTTTGTATACTTACTGATGATAATAATATGTATATATAAATATATAAACATATATATATATATATATATATATATATATATTTTCTAGCAATTTAATTATTGTAAAAGAGATGATTTAAATTTATTCTTTCAACTTTTGATAGTTTATCATAATTTTTATGTTTTTTTTTGTGTGTAGTTTTTAATGATGGCATCACCTTTTATACTTTGTAGTTAGAAAACTTAATGTATTCTAAAAAAAAAATAGTTTCTAGTATAAAATGAAAAGGTTTTTTTGTCAATTAAATTCTTTTTATATTTTATGGAATATAAATAGAATAATAGTAAAAATGCATATTTAAGTTCTTGCATTTTTAGTACCTAGTTAAAATAGAGAGTGGTTATAAAAGTGTAATAATGGTTTTTAATAATTTAATTTTATTAAGATTTTAAAATTATATTAAAACTTAAAAATTTTTCAAAGGCTTCATTTTATTACTTGCAGTCTCCAATCTTCTCTGTGTCTAATGCTATCTTTTTTATAATGCTTCAGGAAAAATTGCCATCCATTTCTTTCTTCTAGTACCCTTTTATGTCATTCTAAGTCTGCATCTTGTTCTAAAATCTCCTTATGAGTTTAAACATAGTGCGACTAGCTATGACATTTATATTTTTTCTCAGTGTGCAAGCCCAATCAATTACCGCATTTTTCTGCTTATTTTTGTTTTTTTTTTTAAGGGAATGGAAAGCTCGAAAGCCACACATTGAAAGTGTGTGGTGTTCTATGGGTAGAGTGTAACTTTAACACACCACAACCACACATTTTTTGAACCAAACTTTAGGAGGGAACCTGTGATACAAATGTACAGTTTGGCTACAAAGATGGGGATATGGAAGCATTTGGGATTATGGTGGAAGTTATTTGGGATTTCTGGATTATGAAAGATAAGGAAAATTGGATGGGATATTTAGAAGAAAGATATTAATGTTCTTCAATTTAAATTATTATATATGTTAGTGTAGATTTAACACAGGAGTTTAAAATCCTAATTTTTGTATTCAAATGAAAAATTTTTAAGTCTTACAAGAGGTTCTTCTTTTGCAAAATCCCAAAAATCAGAATATGATTCTTAACGAAGCCTTGCAACTTATTTTTGATGGAATTTGTTAGTAGACATGACTCACTGATATATGTTAGTGTAGATTTAACAAAGGAGTTTAAAATTCTAATTTTTGTATTCAATATGGGTGGAAGTCTACCGAATTATGCTTTAACATTTTTGAGTCTATTCTGGACATCTTCTTATGTTCCAATAGTAAGAATTATGCTACCAAGGTAGCTTAACTTCTCTATGATGTCTTTGTGTTGAGACATTCACCTAATATACTAATTATTAATTAACTTAAGAATTATAATTTGTTCTAAAATTAAGGATATAACAAATTATACTAAATAGTTGGCAACAACAATAGATCTAGAAAATGCAATAAAGCTAAATTACAGAAGAATTAAAGTAGATTTTGCAATTTTGAAATAATAAGATAAGTTTCTATTAATAGTATTTTATTATATTTTAGTACAGGGAGTTTAAAATTTATTCAATTAAGCTTATAAGAAAATAAATTAATATCTTATTTATAATTAAGTTAAAATGTAATATATTAATTGTTAAAATTTAATTTCATTACTAACAGTTTAAATTATAATGCAAAAAATTGGGGAGGATAAATTCTGAATTTTTTTTAAACCAGTATCTTTAAAGTCTCGTTGATTTTTAGTAAAATTCCGTTTTTGTATATTAATACAAATTTAATATTTAATTGCATGCTAATATCCCTTTTCGTTTCCAAACTTAAAAGCAAAATTGATTTTTTGAAGTAACGTATCGTAAATCATTTTTTGAAAATGTACACACTATAAAGCATGACATTTAGTTTTTTATTACCTGACATTTTTGACTTGTCAATAAGTTTCTTTTCATTTTAAAATTTATTTATTAAAAGAACTTGTAATTTTACCGAAATTGATTAAAACTAAGAAAATTATCATAAATTTATTATAAAATTTAAATAAAAAATCGAAAAATAATATTTTAATAAACTATTGGAGCTTGATGTCAAATACTACTTTGTCATTGACTTATAGCGATTTTAAATTATAAATATACTTTTAATTAAATAAAAACTAATTATTTTTACAAATGCTAGTATATCACATGCAGACTTCTTCAGTGCTATAAAAAATCTATAAATAAACTATTTTCAGTGAAATTAAAAGGAACCTACTCGTTTTTTTCATTTCTTTCATATACATTTAAATTTAACTCAAAACTTTTAATAATTTTATTATTATTATTTTATTATTATTAATATATTTGTCAAAGATGAGGTGTAACAAACGCATTCAATTAAATGTGTTTTGTTGGATGTGTTCAATTATAAAAAAATAAAATATTAACGTTTTGTTGGATGTGTTTTATTTTAGAAAATAAAATATCATAAATTATCATAAGCAGGCCAAAAAATATTTTATTTATTTTTAATAAAAAAAAAAAAATTTTTTTTGAAATAAAATTTACTTATTAGTTTATGAAAAATTTCATTTCAGTTTTAAAAATCACAGAAGATTTTCTGGAAATTTTAAATATATAGTAAGACATTTTGTAAATAAAAACTAAGAAGACAATGCTTCACAGGAACATTTGTGTAGTAAGTCTTAATAATTTTCAGTAAAAATCTGAAATAAGGGCGAAAGCCCAATGTATGCTTTGATGCATTGCTTGGTTTGCTTAAGCAAATAAACCAAGAAATGTATTAAAATAATTTCAAAGTTTCCCCTCATCTCGCTCTGAACTCTACCTCATGTATCTCTCATCCCTTCCTTCATAACTTTTTAATTATTTATCTATTTAAAAGTTAAAATGGAAAAAAATTATGTAACAACTGAAGGTTGGGAAAGTGGGTTCAGGTATACAATACCTCTGAGTTCAATGCACCACAAAAACCAGACAAAATAGATTTTAAACTTAGTTAGGGTTAGGTATATTAAAAAAATTTCAAATAAAATTTATAATTTGCATTTGATAATGCAAAACTCAATTCAAAAATCAACATTTATTTAATACAATTTCACGTACATATAAATAGATACATTATTTAGCATGTTAAATAGGTACATTATAGAACGGTCAGCCTTCAAACAAGTATTTTGATTTGAATCTAAACAAAGGAAACAATATAGAATGTATAACAACATTTTTTAAAAATGTATATACAAAACATTAATAGTTGGAGAAATAAATCATTATTGAAACAAAATAAATCTATTTCACATCTCTTATTAACACAAATTTATCGAACTTAATTTTAAAAAGTACGTAATTAAATAAAAAAAAATATTAATTGAAATTAAAAAAACATTTCACCAAGAAGGGATTTGAACTAACAGCCCCAAAATTTTATCAAATTCAAAACATAAAAAAGGTAGACTAAATAAATTATTCATCTTCAAATTTTTAAGATACAACAACATATAAGTTTTTGTTTTTTTTGTACATAACTATAGAATTGAAGCATAGTCTGTATTACGTAGAATGCAACGGTTACCATTTTATTTAAGAAAATGGTATTGATATATAATATATGTATATGTAATATATGTAATTAAATTAGAAATAGTTCTTAATTAGAAAAAGTTCTTCTTTCAAGTGACCTTCCGTCATTCTGTGACGGGCCAACAGCTAGTATAATAAATATTCATTAAAATTTATTTTAATTTTTATGTTTTAAATTATACTTTAACTAATATTATTAATACATTATTAAACGGATTATTATATGGTTTTGATATTATTAGATTAAAAAAATGTATTTATTTTAATATTTATTAATATTTTATATTGTATTTTTCAGTAATAATCAATTATTCTCTTATTTATAAATGATCAAAAATATTAAATTCATTGTAATAAATTATATTTTAATAAAATTATTTTAAATTGGATATTTTTTATTTTATTTTCCAAATTTAAAAAAATTGAATAAATAACTTATGTATAATGAAATATTATATGTAATTTGTTTCGTTTTTTTTTTTTTTTGTATATTAATTCAATTATTCCGCAATAATATAATTAAATTTAATGATAATTTTTCTACCGAAATATATACATATATATATATATATAATTTTTTATATATGGAAATAAATGTGCATATATTTTGTTTTCAAGGTTCTACAAAAATTGAAGTGTGTTAGATTTTCTTAGAATTAACCTGTGCGTAAGTTTATGATTATTAGTTTAATTTAGATTTTATATTGAAAATATATTTAATTCCATATTTAATACCATATCTAAAATATATATATATATATATTTTTTTTATATAAAACAGTATGTCACTTAATATTAAATTAAATTTTGTTTAAAGCAAAATGCGAAAAATTTTTAAGAATAAAATAAAATAATAATTTATTTATACCTATATATATATATATTCTTTAAAAATAAAATTAAAAGAAATAAGATATTACTGAGAAAATTTAATTTAATCTTAATAAAAAAACATTAGGAACTACCATGATATAAAATAATTCTATATAGATTATATACTAATATTGTAAATTTTGAAATGTATTTTGTAATCATACTACAACACGAGTTTTTTTTAGTTTGTAAAATATAATTAAATATCTGGAGATTTGAATTTGTCATATTTTCTAAGTATTTTCTTCATTGTATTAAATATTAGCTTTTCCTGCACTAAATATTGAAAAACTAGTCATGATCCTGTTGATTTTAATGGAAATTGTTTTATTTTCAAATTAATATATTTACATTTGGATGGTATGTTGGGTAAGCATTTGGCTTATTCACCGAGGGGGTCGGAGTTCGATTCCCGGTCAGGCCATACAATATTAAATTAACAGAAATTATTGAGAAATAATTTTTCCTTATAAATCACCATGGTGACCAAATAAATATAGTAAAATATAAAATATATGATATAAACATAATAATAATAATATTGTTGGTCCACATCCTAATGAAAAGGCCCGTCAATTTTCAAAGGCATTGTATGCACTTGAAAATACTTAATAAATCAATAAATATTTTACCTTTGATGTATTTTGAAATTTTTAGATATAATAAAATAATATATCTAATTTAGATTGAATTAAAACTCAAGTTTATTCCTTCTTATCAAATTATGCTAAAATTGAAAGATCAAAATATATTATTTTTTCAAAATCAATTTATGTATATCTGAAAAGAGCTGTTTTCCAATTAAGTAAATTATATGATTTTAATTGATTGATTTATTTAATTCTATTTTAATCATTATTCGTTGCTTCGTTTTGTTTTAAAATATTTGTAATTCTTATGATAATTTTTTAATTTTTTGGTATTCAATTATTTTAAAGTTATTAATTATCAAAAATGTTTACAAAAGTAATTTAGGTTTCAAAAATAATTATAAAAGTAATTGAAATTTAAATTTAATTACTTTCTAAGAATTATCAAGTAAATATTTAATTATTTTTACTGCAGTAATTGAATTTTCAAGGTATCAATAAAAATTTTTTTTTGGTAATTGATTGGGAACGAATGATTACCAAGTACATAATAGTATTTAATACAGTATTTAAGTACCATATTTTTTATGATTACTTTACAAGTCTGGTACAAACTACAGAGTATCATGTCCATATGGATGTAGCTTAATACCAGATTCGTAGCAGATTTTAGTGTATTATTCACTGTATAGTTAATTTATTATTAATGATTTCGTATTGATGAATAATCATTAGTATTTTAAATTGAGTAATTATGATCTTGTTATTTTAATTAATAAATATTGTATTCTAATTTAATCTCTAGCATAACAGTTTTGGACCTTTATATTTAATGAATACAATTTTATTCTGTATTCTGTAAATAGTTATTATACATTAGAAAAATTATTTGACACAAAGATCCCCAGATCTGAAATTTATTACCTATGTATGTGAGAAGCATTGAAAGTATGTCCAGGTATTTAAATCTATATTAAGTAAATAATACTTTTCTTCTTTTAAATACCGTAATGTTTTCTATAAAATTAAATCATCATTTAAATTAGTGATGAAATATAAAATTCTATATTTTCGAATAAAACTTTTGATTACTGGAAACGATTTTTAAATATTTTAAATTACGCTTTAAAGTATGCAAAATTTAAAAATGGTATTAGAAAATCAAATTCTTATAAAAGTAATACTCGTTTTGACAGTTTTATGTTTAAAGTTTATATATTATTATTATAATTATATTTTGTATTAATTAATCGGTTTATTCAGGCATAAAACTGCCTGCGATCGCAGTTCAATTACTATTTATAATAAAATTTGATAAATTAGTATTCGAATTTTGAACTCTTGACATCACTATTTCTGTATTAATCTTAAGGTAGTACAATTTAAATATCATCATCATTGAAATTCTTGAGAATTAAATGAAAATCAATACAATATAGTATACAATTTTCAAAACAGCCTGTATTAAAAATCATTGTTATATGGTATTAAACTGATTATAAAATTGGATAAAGAAAAGTATTCAAAAGAATTTCCATAATCAAAACAAAAAGTAAGAATAATAATAAGCAAAAAGAGTTATTTGCTAGTTAATAGTTTTACTTTTGTATATAGTGTATATAATGTATATAGGTACATGTGTTCTTATACCACAAAAGTTAATTCATTCCATGAGAAATTTTCTTAAATACATTCCGCATTTCATAATGTATAGTGAGTGAAAATTTTATATATTTGTATACCTATACATATATATATTATATATAAATATATACTTACAAAAACCCTAAACCACCATGAAAATAATTTGCTTATTATGTTAGCATGAAAATCTGGAAGTATATAAGTATTAACGATAATGATCACAAAATTTTTTTTTTTTTTTTTTTATATTTATTTTGAAAAGAACAAAAGTTAAATAATATTTAAATTTAATTTTTGTTTTTAATTTTTTTTTTTTTCTTTATTTCCTAAGAATTTTGAATTTAAAAATTATTAAATGGGACTGGAACTGGGAATCGTAATGTAATGATAATAAGAATGAGAAAAATTGCAATAAAAAAAAATGTCACAAGCAGACCCAGATTATTGTTAAATGACTGATGTGGTCTCAGTTGATGATGATGATGATCATGTTGATGATGAATAGAAAAATGGAAAATAAAAGTTTTAAAGTTTTATTTTTTTTTTTAAAACTACACCAGTATAAAGTTGACTAATCATCTAGGGCTTGACATGACTAGTTTTGTAATATTTTTGTTATAAGTAAAAAAATTTAAAAAAAAGAGGTGGAAAAATAAAAAAAAAACAAATATTTTTTAACAAGAAATTATTAATGTTTTTTTTTTAGAATTTTTAAGTTTATTTAATTTATTACTATATATAGTTTAAAACTGATTCTTTTGAATTCTCATTGATTAGTTAGTCAATGTTTTGGGATTAATCAAAAGCGCTTACTATTTTTTAGATTAGTAAAAAAACTAGGAAGAGTGTAGGAGAGTAGACTGTGTTAACTCAGGGATACCCGTATGATCGTAATATCAGTATTATATCATTCAGTTGGAAATTCATATAAGTTGAAAGGCAGCTCTTTGAACCTCTTACACTCTTTGAAAAAGTTTGAATTTAAAAGACTTGCAAAACTATAATGAAGAACAATATTAAATAAAATTGTTTCAATAAATAGTAAAATTAAATTAGTAATATTGTATTGAAACAGTACTGAACAGAAGTAGTCTTCCTACCTAAATATGGGCACTGTAACATCACTTAATAAAACTACTTCCACTCAGTACTGAAAAAGTGATGAAAAAGTACTGAAAGGAAGGAAAACATCTTTCAATGTATTAATGCAAAAGTGATGCCAAGATTTCCTATTAATTCGAATAGAAACGAAGTACTTTCATTCCTCAGCGTACTGAGGAAAAAGTACTACTGACGAAAAAGTACTTTTGACGGCGATCACTTATTAATAACACTTCTATAAAATTCTTTTCAAAAGATGACTTCGAATATCAGTATTCGATTTTTCCTTCTCAATTTGATTGAAATGTTATATGATGTTTCGTACATGTAATTTAATAAAGTAGTTCTGAAGATGCCGGCCTTTCAATCGGAATAAGTTCGAATCTCAATCAGACCTTCTACAATAGCAGAAGAGTTGCTTCATATCGTAATTGAAAATGTGTATCTAAAGATAAATGAAATAAAAGACAAAAAACTAATAAATGATATTTAAAGCGCAACAGCAAAATTTTAATATTGCACGTTCCAACTGATCCTAATAATGATAATTAAACATGGGCGAATCAGTGGTAATTTCCAGTTCTATTCCACAATATCAAAGTTTTTATCAGCGTATTCATCAAGTATCATTTTTCTATTTTAACCCCCCTTTATGCTATAAGGTGGACATTTTGAAAATAGTATGCTACTATAATTATATAGACTTAAGATAATTTCAATGGGTTTAGAATTTGATCAGTACAAATCTGATACTGTTAAAGGAAATTAGTAGTAAATAACAGAATTAACTGCTACATATTGGTGTCTTAGCATAGTGCCTTAATTGAAACACCTCTTTTAGATATTTTATGCCACAATTTTAAATAAAACTTTGCAAATATAAAATAAATATAAATAAATTTCCATCAATAATATTTCAAATTTATTTAATTAAAGCTATTTTTAATTTCATTGAATAATTTAAAAATATTTTTTTATTTGGAATTTTTGTAATTATAATTCTTTTTAATAAATTTTATTTTTTTAAAAAATTATAATAAAAAATTCTAAAATTACATTATTTTTAAAAATCGAGCATTAAAAAAAACATAAGTATTAAATAATGCATTTAAATAAAATTTTATAAATAGTTGAATTTTATGAATTAATAATTAATTAAATGATGCTTTATGATGAAAATATCAAAAATTGTTAATTAGTGAATTGTGAAACTGGACTCTATAAACTTTTATAGAAAAGTTAAAAATAAACGGATTAAAATTTAAAAATTAAAATTTCAATCGAATTTCGTCTAACGAAATTAATTGAAAATTGTATCTATAGTTACTGAGGCTTTTTTTTTCAAAGTTTTTTTAAACATGCCTGGAATGTTAATTTTAAGTTAATATAAAACATTGATAGCATAACGGGTCGCGTGGCCTACGTGTTAGAATAGCTTATGCTATCCCCCCAAAACAAACAACAAAAGGGATATTATTTTAAAAAAGAATAAATTTTATTAATTTTAATTTAGATTAAAAATTTACAACCACGTTTAACGAAATCATTCACAATTTCTAAATTCTACAATATCGGCAACTTTCATGGTCTGATGTGAATTTGGCTAAAAATTTTGATCGCTATATATATTAACTTTCATATGAATTAGAATATTTAGTATTTTTTATAGTACAAGACCATGCCTGATTCTTATTCATATCCTTAGTCCTTTGTGACACTGAATGGCCATGGTAGATCCCATCGAATTTCTTAATGGCTGCTGAATATGATATGGCATACAGATATTTATTTTTATATTTATGACCAATGATTCCAATTGCCTAATATTTTATTCTCCTAATTCCCATTTTCCTATATAATTGCAATCGTTGAGTAATAAAAGGGAAAACCAGAGTGGAGACATTGGATGGAAGCTTGTTTCACATTCTAGCAGTTCTCAGTGAAATTGTCTGAACGTCGGAGGCTCGATTTTGGATTTTGTCCACTTAAAATATAGTGTAGTTTGGAGAGCGCTAGCCGATATGTCTGAATTATAATTCATCATAGGTTGTATGAAAGCTATATAAATGTTGAAAGAGAAGTAGTCTTTACTTCCTGAGAGAAAATCGAAACATTCGGCAAAGTTCTTAGGTGCACCAAAAATATGACAATTTCATGACATACTTTAATTTAGATGCAATTCTAAAATGTTGAGGTTTTAGGTTTACTGCATTATTTCTTCCTGGAATCTCAAAATGAGGATAAGCTTATCTCTTATTCGAGATCAAGATTCGATTCGAGTATTGGGAATATTGAATCCAAATCTTTTGACGTTAGCCCAATTAAATATTTTTGCTAGGTCATAATTGTTTGATCTAGCCATCAAATCTATTGATCTAGCCATTTAAGCTGATTACGTTAGAAGTGGCAATTTCTTCTCAAATAAGCAGGTTAGTAAAACGTCTGTCAATCGTTTACTTGTAAAACCATATTATTGATCGTTTAGTAAACGCGAGCTTTTCAAAACCATCAAAAGTTTTTGTTAAAAAGAATTTTTATTATTTTGGAAAGGATTGAAATAATGGTTGCTGGTCGGAAGTTTGAGGGGTCGCATTTTTTGCATTTGGGCATTAACCTGGATATTTCATTATCATTTTTAGCACGATTATATTATTTATAATCTCTCCTTCTTTATTCGTAGCCCTGTCTATAAAATAGTATTGAATAGAAATTGAAAAATATATACATTTTATTCCTTAATTTATATTTTATTTATATGAATTTTTTTTTATTTATTTTAAATTACAACAGCATATAGTTTTAGGACTTTAATAAAAATATTTATTCTCAGATTACAATTATCGAATCAAATGTCGAATTTATATAATTTACTATTATGTATATTGTATATATATATTTATCCTTCCATATATACCATTTACTTGTACAATTGCTCATATACACAATACTCGTATATAATATTAATAACAAATTCGTAGAAAAACGTGTTTCCAGAAAAAAAATAATAAAAATGGTTTCTTCAAAATGAAAATTTATTTAATTTCATTTTCTTAGAAAATTTCCTACATTCATTTTTGTTTTTTGGTTTTTTTTTTTTTTTTTTGTTTTCCTAAAATTAGAAAAAAAATATTTTTATACATTTTGTGAAAATAAAAAAAAAAAGGCAAAAAGAAAAGGGACCAATGTACATGCGTACCTTAATAAAATTATCTTAAGATACATTATATAAAGCATATTGTAATCTAAAATCAAAGGATTCTTTGTGAGAGAAAATATAAGTAGAAATGAAGGATCATCTGTAACTATAGGGTTTATCATTTTTTTTTTTTATTTTGGGTAAAAATTATTCTAGGAATAATTTTGTTTGAAAAATATAATTTTTTTCTTAAAGTTTGTTTTTTTTATTATATAAATTTTCAGCAAAGATATTAATTTAATAAATATTTTACATAATTAATTAAAATCCCGGAACTGTTTTAAATTTAATTCCTGTTTCAGTTATCAATGGTTATATATAATATGCGGAGGTTTTAATTTATTTACAATTAACTGATTCATTATGAATTGACGTTATATAAATAAAAACTTTAATAAATACTAGTTGTATATAAAATGTATATATTGTACAAGTTTGATAATTTAATAAAAGATTTATAGTTAAAACAGTGGACCTTAAATTTATATTATTTAATTGAATTTCGTTTCTGTATCTAACTATATTAAAACAAAATGGAATTTATCAAAAATTAATGGAAAAAATAAATTTTTAATACATAAATTCCTGATAAAATGCTAAAATTAAAATTATTAAAAAGTTATTGTAAAGTTTTATTTTCCAAAAAAAAAAAAATATATTAACATTTTTTTGTTTAATTCAGAAAAAAATATTTTATTCAATTTTTTTTTTTCAATTTTATTCATTACTAGTTAATACCCGGTGCGCGTTGCTGCGCCTCTCAATGGAGGTTTAATTAAAGTTGATGTTACTGCAAAAAGTTAACACAAAAATTACACACGGTTTACACATGTAAATTTTAAAATGTATGAAAGCAATTTTTTAGAACGATTTTTCTAGGATTATTCTAGTAATTTTTGAAACTTTCTGTAATTCAAAGCAGTACAAACTACTTTCCAAAATTTGACGTAATTTACTTCAATCTTAGGACCGACTGTTAACAGACTTAACTCCATTTTCAAGTTGCTTCACACATATAAAATTTGAGGTCAACCGGCCAAATCTTTCTAATTTAGAGTTAAGTAACGCAAAAATCTATGAAAAGCCGCTGTGCCCCAATGGGTTAACGGAACTAAACTTTCTCTTTGGGCAAAGCAGTATTGCGCAAAATTAGACGTAATTTGCTTCCAAATCTTTTTTTTTGTCAATCGTCGGGCCGGCATGGGTTAACCAATTGCAAGTCTGTAAAAAGAGTTAATTTCATTTTCAAAACGGAAAATATACAAAATTTGAAGAAAATCGGTTAAACCGTTCCTAATTTAGAGTAAAGTAACCAAAAAATTTATAAAAAGCTGTTGGCTCGCAATGGGTTAATGGAAATCAACAAAATTTTTTTTGAGGCTTTCTTTTTAGCCTTAGCAGTAGTTCGCGAATTTTGACAATATTGGCTTCCAAAATTATTTTGACCAACCGTCGGGCCGACATGGGTTAACAAATTCCAAATCTGTTAATAGTGTCAACTCAATTCACACAGGGGAGCACGTATACAAAATTTGAAGTCAATCGGTCAAACCGTTTTCATTTTAGACCAAAGAAGTTTAAATACTTGCACCACAGCCCCAAATTGGCGGTCCGGTAGAGCAAAATTTTTCGGCCACGATTTCTTTCCTTACTCAAAAATCTCTAAATACAAATTTTCATGAAAATTGGCTGGGCAGTTTAGGAGTCTATTCGCTACATACAAACAAACTTTCGCTTTTATATATATAGATTTTCATTTTTAAATGGAATTTTTTTTCAAATAAGTGCTGAAAATATATTAAATAAGTTATATTATATACACTAATATTTATACATTATGTTTTTAAAAATTTAAAATAAGTTATTTGTTAACATAATAATAGTAGTTTTACATAAAAAGTATTTTTTCTTTTATGATAGTAAAAATACCGTTATTTATACAATAAATTTTATATAATAAAAAAAAACTTTTAAGAAAAAACTTATTATATCTTTCAAACCAAATTTAACCTAAATTTTTATTAATTTTTAAAGAAAAGAAGGATCTGAACGATAAGCTCAGTGGTAAAGTCGCGGCTTTTCAATCGAAAAGTCTCGGGTTCAAATCCTGGTCGGATCATATCTAATAAAAAAATATAATGTATATTATAATAATTTAATAAGAAGTCCATATGTCAAAATAGGCAAAGGATTAATATTATCAGGCAATATTTACTATTGTCTGGCACTACAAATAAATAAATAAAGAAAAGAGGGGTCCAATTCACATAATTTTTATATGTATATGTAGAGAATTAAATATCTATGTAATTAAATTTAAATACTAGCTAAAACCTGGTTCACGCTGCTTCCCTCAAAAAGGTTTTAATTGAAGTTGATATTTTTGGAAAGAATTAACATATATGACTATTATTTAATTAACATTTACAGTTAATTCAAGAATTTATTAAACTATTAAAGTATGTTTTATACCCGTATGGGTAGATATAGACTCAAAGGTATGGATCGGATTAGAACCAAAAAGTAAATCGATCTAGTGATGTGTGTCCGTCTGTCCCCACGATAACTCAAAAAATAAAGCAGCTAGGATGTTAAAATTTTCGTAAATTCGTTTTTGTGTAATAGCCGTCATTTCTATTGGAATCCAGCCAATTTGCTCCACGGGTTCCAGTAGCTTCCATACAAATTCATTTTGGATATGAGCATTATCCTATAACTATTAAAGCTGTATATAACTATTGATTGCCAAAAATAGTTTAGTGTTATGGCCAAAGTTAATGCAAAATTTAGTTGGGGTAGTTTAGAACCTAAAAGGTTTAAATACTTACACCACAGCCCCAACTTTTCGGTTCTCTAGAAATGTTATCCCAATATTCAAAAAGCTTTATATACAAATTTTCATAATAATCGGCAGAGTAGTTTTTGAGTCTGTACGCTACATACAAACAAACAAACATTCGCTTTTATTTGTATGGGTTAAAATTTTTTCAAAATTTTTTATATTTAACTTTTATTTTTATAATTATCGGATTTCATTTTACTTTATTTAATAGAATTATAAACATGCTTAAAAATAAAAATTATTTTGAGCATAAAATTTTAGATCTACAGAATATTTTTCATAAAAAAAAATATATTCATTCATATATTAATTTTTTTTTTCTATATTTATTAATATAAAAGTTTGTTTCAGGATTTAAATTTAAGTGTTTAACAATTTGGGGTAGAAAATAAAATGAAATGGAATTTCTGATTAAAGTTCATAAATTTCTAAATATAATTACATATATAAATCCATATATATCCATAAATCCATATATATTATATATATATATATAAATTTTAGTTTTCATAGAAAATTAATTAAATTTTATAATATTATGTATATCTAATATGAATGTGTGCATATAAGTTAAAAAGTACACGTGTTTTTTATAAATTAAATGAAACTAATGTAAAATAAATACAATTATCATTTAAACCAGCATCCAACAATCAAGTTCACGAGTATATTAAAATTTACTTTAAGTTTGTAATGCATTGAATTAAACAATTTAGATATGCAGGATTGAATATTGAATTGATTTAAATATTTATGTGTGTACTTCCGTCTGTCTCTCCATCCTCTCCATCTCCATAATTTCGGATTTATCAAAAATTATTACACGTGTGTCGTATGTTTTACGTAAATTTTGATTTTCCTATAAAAGCTATCGGTACTGTGCTGGAAACAGTATTTTTTTTTCCTGTTACTACTCGTGGGAGCATAGGGCATCCACATACTTCTTCCATTGGACTCGATCGTTCGTTAACAACTTGATCTCTTCCAAAGTTTGCCCGTTTATCGCTAGTTAAGCCGTAGCTGTTCGACGCCAGGAGTTATTGGGTCGGCCGTGCGTTCTACTACCTTAGCGATTCCATTCTAGGGCCATTCTTGTTATGTTAGTAATTAGTTGGTGGTTTTCTCAGAATGTTACCTATCCATCTTAATTTTCTGCGCTTGATTTGGCTCATTACGGATACTTCGTCTGTTAGCTGCCATAAGTTCCTATTACTGATGGTGTTAGGCCAGAATATTCTACACATGATTCATTGGCACTTATTCGCGAATACTTGGTGATTTTGTCTGGTGTTGTTTGTAATCAGCCAAATTTCACTGCCCTGCTGGATCCAGTGTACTTTTTGTTATTCTTGATTATAAGATTCCTAAAATTGATATGATTGGTGGTTGTTATTATTTCTTTGTAGACTGTTGTTCTTATTTAAAGTTTTTACATATATGTATATATATAAGTTAAATATAATATTTTTTTTCATGTATATAATATTATTATATTTCAGATTATTTACAGGAAGCCATTGATTTTATAATTGTTAATAATTCTTGGAAAAAAATATAAAATTATAAAAATTTTTTTTTTTATAGAAAATTTTCTGCTAGGCACAAAAAAATTCTTAGAATAGCCTACATAATTTACAATATTATTAAAAATAAAGATCCTATAAAGGATATACATATATTGTATATTTATACTTTTTTTTTTACTTGAATATCTAATAATTACTTTGTATAATAAGTTTTAAAAATAAAACAAACTTCTTGACGCAAATCCTACTCTTTCAATAAAATGTAGTAACTAGAACTTTTAAAAACGTTTTATACACTGTTGACTACTGACTAAAGTTTTTAAGCTTAAAAGTTTTTTTTTTTAGAAACGATTTCTTTTATAAAGGCTGAATTCAGTAGGTGGGTAAGGATTTTTAATATTAATAGTATAATAAGGAGATTAGGAGGGTTAGTTGGAAACGAAACCTAAATTTATTTGAAATGCTGCAAATAATATTTAGAATTTTTATCAGAGAAAAAGAGATTTGATTGATTTAATACGCATTTTAGCAGAGGCTGCAAGTGACTATTCCTAATCTTCTTGAAATTACCTCTGCGCAGAAATGACGTCTTGTGAAAACTATTTGAAGGGAGGCATTATTTGATGCCAGTCCAAATTAACTAAAGAAGTGTCAGCTAATTTATAAATAATTAAGAACTTATTACCGAAAGTATATTATTAATTAAGAACCGAAATATTTAAGAACTTCGGAATAGTAAATGATTTCTTCCTGTAATTTTAGAATTAGGATCGAATTATTACAGTTACAAAAGATCCACGTAGCTTGGCTTTTGAAAATTTTAAATTCAACTCGGTTTGTATCATCTCAATTAGCTATTTAACTCCAAGAGTCTTCAACTTAGCTAGTCTTTCAGTTTAATTTTGCCTTAATTGTAGAGGAAGTGGCATTTGATCACCTCAAAAAGTAGAAGAATATCGCCGTCTGCGACACTGCGACTGTGTCAAGCATTTTTCTAATACAACGATTTCAAGAGATAATAATTAATTTACAACTGGGTGGCACGGAGTGCCGATTTTTAATGCAAGAGGCCCAGTGAAAGTTAAAAAATTTTTTTTTGTTTTTGACTCGACTCAGCTACCATTCGTCATTGGGGTCAAATTAAGGCAAATTAATAAATAATTATATGTCTTAATAACAATATAAACAAAAATTGTAATTCCATAAGTGAAGTGAATAGCTAATTTCTGAACAACTTGTCAAAAAAAATATAATAGAAACTTTAGATTAGGATTAAAAAACTTTTTAAGTTTTAAACCGATTACTTTAAGGAAATCTTGGGTGTTTGGAAATGCCAATATTTTAGAATAAAAAATTATTTTGAATAGATTTGAATATTATTTTTAAATTAAGTCTATAATAAATTTCATTTGATAAGTTTTTGTTGGTTTTCAATAATTGAAAAAATTTTTTGTTTGTCAAGTTCATTAAACTTTTATTTTCAAAACATTTTTTTTTTTTGAATTTCAAATAATGTTATTTTGGCACAACCCTTAGGAAAATATTTCTAAAATAAAACTCTTAAATGATTTTCCATTGAATTTTGATAAAAAGGAAAATCAAACATTTTTAAAAAATTAAATTATTGTCTTGGAGTTTTTTTATTTTTCAATTAAATATATAGAAATATGGTTTCCTATAATTGAGAAACTTGGGGGAACTGTGTAATTAAAATGCTAAGATTATTTTAATAATTACACATGTGATACAAATTTAATTAATCGAGTAGAATTATATACTAATAAGTTTCGAAATTTTTCTTAAGCCGTAGCTTTTAAGAAAGAGATAGTCAGACGGAATGCCTAAGACTTAGAATCAAGAAATTAAATTTCTTCAAATGAAGGGAAAAGAAAATGTCTAAATACTATATTTATAGCCTCTTGCTCTATACATTTTGATTACTTAATAAAGAGTAGCTCGCTTTTGAATTCGGATCTTTACAGAATTGGTTAAGAATGATTGGTTATGGTAACCCCAGTTCTTGAAATAATGAAGCGTAAAATTTGTCTTTCAGAACATTTTCAATATAGGTACTTGTAAATCAAAAACCACGTAACATCCACATATCTATTTAATATAACTTTTGAAGAAATAAACATAATATCTTTTTTAAAAATTAAATAAATATTGAAAGACATTTAGTGCATAGAACGATTAATTAAATAAATGTGTTTAAAAAGTATTGAACCAATATTAATTTCGAAATATAAATCGTCTGAGTTGCACCGTGGTTAGAGTGCCGACCTTGCATGCGAGAGGCCCCGGGTTCGAATCCCAGTGAAAGTGAAAAAACTTTTATCTGGTTTTCAACTCGACTCAGCTACCATTCGCCCTTGGGTTCAAATTAATTGGCTTAATTAATAATTATATATCTTTAATAAAAAATACATAAATGCGAGTAAAACAATATAAACAAATACAAAATGTAAACAAATAATTCAATTCAATAGTATAACTCACTGATATAGAATACCATATAACTCAAATACAAAATTATTATAATATAAACAAAAATAGAACTGTATATATTGAAAATCTAAGACATTAAGGGCGTAGTACTATCTCATGTTTAAATTGTATATAAAAAAATGGTGGTAAAAAATAATTTTACAAAAAGGTAATCTTATTTTTTTTCCATCAAAGTGCTAATTTTTTAAATAATGAATAGAAGACCTTGAGATAATATTTATCATGATTTTATTATTTAAAATTGTTATTTTAACTTAATTAAGCGTATAATTAATGACAAGTCCAGAAAATATACAATGGTTTTTGTAGTATAAAGTATTGTGATAAGGTTTTAATTAAAGTGTTATTTATTAAATTAATTTATTTAAAAAAACTTTGTTTAAACTCATTTTTTAAGACTAACATAATAATGTAATTAATTATAAAAAATATAATTTCTACAAAAAATACAATTATTTTATTCTGGTGACAACTTTTTGCCACCGTTATAGTTATGAATAAATAATTAAAGTGTTATAGTTATGAATCGCACGAATATTAAACGGCGGAAAAGGACGTTCATAATATCCAGGTGAAAAAAAAGCTACAATAAGTGATAAGAGCATAGCTTACTGACGCTCCTATCACCCTTCGGAACTCCAACATAAACGCATCTTAAGACTTTATTTTATACTATAGATATAGACTCATCTATATTATCAGATATAGACCGATCTATGTCTCAAAAAACTTTAAAACAAAAATAGCTTTGTAGGTTCGGTTGAACAATCTGATTTCAACTTGGCAGGATTAATCGATCGAACTTTCGAACTAAAACTTGAGAGAGCTGTCATACAAATTTCTAAAACCAATTTGAATCTTGTCAAAACTAACAAGGTTAGGAAATTTAAAAATTGAACCGATCAAGCTATGCAAGGGGACAACCGAAAAAGTTTTAGTATTACACAATATTTTTTCAAACGTTTATGTAAAAATTAAAAGTTCAGAAAAAAATATCAAAATAAATATTATAAAGGATTTGTATCAAGAAGTTAATAAGAACCACTTAACAATCATCCCTGCTTTTAATTAATTTTGCGAAACACTGAAACTTTAAATTTTCCACCAAGGATCAAGGACATAAAAATTATACAAATTAAAATTTTATTATTACAAAAGAATTCAGTAACAAATTTATGTTGATTCAAATAGACACACGTGCTGTACTTTTTTGCGAAAAAAATATATCCAAACTTTATTAATGATATTCGTCCGAAAATGATCTGGGAAAAATTATTTTTTAATAATTTCGAGAAAATAAAATTTCCTGGTATTTTTCAGAAAATAGATTTTTTTTTTTCCATGGTTTATTTTTTTGTTTTTGGAAATCTTTCAGATGATATTAAAAACTTTAAAACGTTTTATGTGCTGACATGAATCTTTAATTCTTGAAATTCTTAATAGTCTTAAGTTTTTTCTTGGATTTTATTTTTTTTTGTTTTTTGATTACCAAGTCTTCGAAATATTAACAACGTACATAGAAGTAAGCTGCAGAATTAGTAAAATAATTCATTTATTCAGACGCTGGTCATATAACTAAACTGGTTTTGGTAAAACTTTAGTCACCCAGCTTTAATAGGTACAGAGTAATGCTCAAACAAAAAAAGAAGTTGTTCGGTAAGTACTCGAACCCGTGGAGCAAACTGGCTGGGTTTTAATAGCGACACCGGCTATTTCATAAAAACTAATTTGGGAAAATTTTAAAATCCTAGCTCTTTATTTTATTAGTTATCGTGGGGACGTACGAATGGGCGGATACACATAGCTAGATCGATTTATTTTCGGTTCTGGTCCGATCAATACTTTGAGTCTATATCCCCCCGCCCATATATTTTGATCTATATTCCAACGGCTATTCCAAATTTTTATGTGAAGTAATTTTTATTGTTCATATACAATAATATAAAATAAGATATCTTGTAGCTGTAGGTATTTTTTGAAGTTCTTCAATGTCCTTTGGGAATACAAAGAAAAAAAAAACAAAATGGAAGTATTTTTCCAGCTATTCAACTGTTCAAAGTAAAAGAGAAAATATTTATTAACATCTTTCCAATGAAAAGATTATCAATATTAAAATTACAAAATTTCGAAGAATTGAAGTATTTAAAACTTAATGAATAACAATTTTTCCAAGTATACCAATCAATAGCATTATTATGGTGAAAATCAATTTAAAAATGCGTCATCAATTTAAAATAATATATAAAGTGTGTATAATGATAAATACATATATATCTATAAATTTTTTGAAAAGTCTTTCGCTATAGACGAAAAACAAAATATCAAATTTCTATATTTTACTTCTATAAATTTATTTAACAAAATGGAGTTGAATCTAAATGTCATAAACTCTTTCAAATAAAAAATTCTTTTGGGGATTTTTTGTATCTGAAATACAAAATTTTTTAAAAGCCCCCAAAGTAAAGATAAAAAGTCCCAAAATTTTCCAAAATAAAGACAAAAAGTCCCCAAATTGACCTTTTAAATATGAAAGAAATCCATTTAATTTCATACAAATTTTAAGTTACTTTTTTAATTTTTGGTTTTGGGAACTTTTTTCATACAGCCAGAATGGTCATCTGTTGATGACTTTTGCAGTAGCAGTAAATTAATTGCAGAATTTCTTTAATTTTCGCAACATTTTAACAATTCAGAAAACATTCCGAATTTCTAATTGACGCGTTAAAAAAGTTTATGAATTTGTGGCTTTGATCATTGCCGTTCTTTTGACATTGAAAAAATACCAACATATCAAGGATAACTGTTTTGAAAATTAATGGATTGAACTTCTGTTTGAGGTTGAATGCATTGGTTTTAAAAAGTTGATTTCGATGAACATTACTTAATGTTTTCATTTACTTTATGCTTTCATATTTTAATGTTATTTAGATGTGCAGTTTTGAGGATGTATAATGCGGTTACATTGCAACTTAGGGTAAATCTTTCGCTGATTTAATCGATGAGTATTAAGATTTTGAAACAGTCGGATGAAGTTTACCGGTTATACAAGTGGGAAATACTGAAAAATATATAGTTTTCTATTGATTTAAGAATAAAATACTTTAAGAGAATGAAATAAGAAATTTATTCGCATATCAGTTTTTGTTAGGACTGCAGTTTTCTTTGATTGAAATAGCTACCATAATTATTAATTAGTGTTGCGAAAAGTTCCAAATTCCAAGAGACTTTCGCACTCAAATTATTATTAATATTTATGAATGAGCCGCGACCGGCAATTTTGTGATCGAGTGAGCCGATTAATGTTATTAATAATCATTTAATTTAACTCCACATTTATTTTTCAATCACATAATTATTTTAAAATCCTTTTCCAACCCTGCATATAAAGAGGATAGATCAGTCACTAGTTTAATTTAAGCTTCAGTTTCGTTAATCATTACTTTTACTTAAGCTGTTGATCAGTCATAAACAACGTGATGCTCCTTGAGAATTGAGTTGACACTATTGACAGTTTTGGAATTTTTTAACCCATGTCGGGCCAACGGTTGGTCAAAAAATATTTTGGGTCCAAATTTTGTCCGATTTTACGAAACACTGCTTTGATTAAAAAGAAAGCGGCAAAAAAAATTTTGTTGAAGTCCATTAACCCATCTCGGCCGAACAGTTTTTTATAGATTTTTTCAATACTTTACTCTAAATTAGAAACGGTTTGACCAAATTTTCTTCAAATTTTGTATATGTGTTCCGTTTTGAGAATGGAGTTAACTCTATTAACTGACTTGGAATTTGTTAATCCATGCCGGCCCGACTATTGTCCAAAAAAAATTTTGGAAGCAAGTTACGTCTAATTTTGTGCAGCACTGCTTTAACCAAAGAGGAAGTCTCAAAGAATTTTTTGTTGACTTTAAATTGGAAACGGTTTGACCGGTTGACTCCAAATTTTGTATGCGAGAAGCACCTTGAAAATGGAGTTGATTCTATTAACAGGCTTGGTGTTTGGGAACACATGTCGGTCCTACCATTTGTTTAAAAAAAAACTTTTTGGAAGTAAAATACGTCCAATTTTGGAAAGTAGTTAGTACTTCTTTGAATTACAGGAACTTTAAAAAATTACTAGAATAGTCCTAGCAAAGACGTTTAAAACATTGTACACCATTTGTAATTTTTATGTTAACTTTTGCAGTGACATCAACTTAAACTAAACCTTCACTGAGAGGCGCAGGAACGCTCACCGGGTATTAGCTAGTTATTTGTAATGCTCTTGATAGTGCTAGATATTAATCAATCAAAACCACCTTCTTTTAAAAACCATAGTTTAATTCGAGGACTTTTTGTTTCTTTTGGATAGTTTTACTTTTCCAAATCAAAATTAATTCCTCCCATCACCTCTCATTATACCGTTATGACCATTATAGCGTTATACCCATATGACTCTAAGTCAAAAGGGTATACTAAATACCGTCCGTCTCCACGATAACTCAAAAAATATTGGAGCTAGGATTTTAAAATTTTTACAAATTCGTTTTCATGCAACAGCCGTCATCGCTATTGGAATCCAGCCGGCTTGCTCCACGGGTTCGAGTACCTGCCATACAACTTCTACCATACAGTTCACTTTACTACACTCTTCCTCGTTTTTAAACCAATTTCGAGTCCGAGTCTTTAATAAAAATTGTTCAGTTTTTAGGATAGTTATTAACGAAAGACCGTGGGGAATTGGGATTGTAAATTGTAGATTATGTAAGATATAGGGGAAAATTTTGGGGTATTAAGGGCAAAAATCTTAATGTTCTTCTTAATTTATCATAATGACAAATACTCGAAAAAGTCAGGTACAGTATAACATATTACCAGTTTTATATATACTATTAAATGTATAACAAAATACACTGGTATAGCCACTTCCTTCTGTAGTAAACCCTGAATAACAGAAAAGGAAATCGATGAAAAATCGATGACTTAATGTTTTAATAGCAATGTTTATTTAATTTTATCTGTCAAATCGAACAGCTAGCAATTTGTACAGTACTCATGTTTTTTCTCTCTTTTTAGTTTTCTACAACCATATTTACGTAGAAAAAACCGCACTAAATAACACATTAATAAATCAAGTATCAATTATTACAAAGAAATCGTTTAAAAACTATTTAAATTTACTATAAAATTTCTAAAATAAGACAATAATAAAACCCGAAAAATATAATAAAAATGTTAATTCTTTTAAAATTTGGAAGTAAAGCTATTTAAATTTGTATAAAAGAATTGATATTAAAAATACCAAAAGATTACTTTTCAATCATTTTAAAGAAGAAAAATAACATAAATAAAATTTATTACACATTTGTTGAATTTAATATCATTTAAGATATTAAAGCTACTGTTTTTATGAAATAATTGTGAGCATAAGTATCTAAACAGTTGAATCAGTTTATGAGTAGTGCAGACTGTATTAAACGCAAATCAAACGATATTGTTGATAACGAAGAATATAAAACGATATTGTATTATAAATTATAAAATTAGATATGTACTGTTATACGGTATAAATAACTTCAATTTTCAGACCTCACTACTTTTCAAATTATATAGAATTCAATCCCTAATGGCTTTTCGATGGCTTTATAATCATCGTTCTCTGTTGTGAGTTAGTTGCTTGATTTCTGCTCATGTTTCACAGTCTTCAATTTCCTTTGAAACTAATATTCTCCAAGTCATTTTTAGTTTACCCACACCGCTTTTTTCCCTGCTAGTTTCAATCAAACGCCTCAGCAGCAATGTTTTCTGTCGGTTTCCGAAGTAAATGGCCTATCCATCTCCTTTTTTTTCTTTTTGACAGAGTATGGTTTCTTACCTTCAGATGGTTAATAGTTCCTCATCCATTATCCTTCTTAACCATCTTATATTATTTATTGATTTTACGCAGACTCCGTATATTCAGCATTTCATGTTTCTGTTTAATTGTGATGATCTACAGATTACCAAAGTCTTCGGGACTCCATTCTTGCTAACTTTATATGCGTTTCAATATCTTCTTCAGTTCCTCCCTCTGCTTGTGTTAAGGAAACTGCCAAGGAAATTGAAACTTGACATGTCCTCAATATTTACAATGTTTGTTATTAGACTTATAGGGACTTTGTCTGTGGTATGTTAATTATGAGTGCTAAATTTATGTGCTTCTGCGTTTAGGGGATCTAGGTTTTCGCTGCATATTATTGTTGGCGTGAGTGAAAAAGGTAATGTCATTCGAGGATACGAGGTATTCTAGACGAGATGATAGGATTTAATTGATTCCTGTTTTGTGTATTAGTGTTTTCTCCAACATGTCGTCGAGAATTATGTTTAACGATGAGAATTGAAGAAAATAAGCATTCTTGTTAGACTTCAGTCTTTAGACTAATCGGACCGCTGAGAATGCAATTGTGAAGAACGCAAGATTCGGCGTTTGTATACATTGATATAAAAATTGTGCTCTAACTTTGACACCTGTCTTATTAAATTTGTCCTACCTATGAAAATAATGAAAAAATATTTTATTTACATCTTTTACATTATTATACGAGTGCATTATAAATTAATTTTTATTGTAAAATGTACACATGTATTAAAATCTTTCAAAAGGTCCGTTATGACTTATGCTGTTCATAGTTTTTAATGAAATAAATAAAAATATTTATATACAATAAAAATTTGTTTATAAACAATGTGTATAAAAAAAGCACTGTTAATTGTTATTTTTTATTTTAAGTAAAACTAGAAAGAGTGTAGTAGAGTAGACTGTGTCAACTCTGGGATACCCGTATAACCGTAATATAAACAATATATCATCCGGTTAATTACTTTTAGCAAAATTTTAAATACACAGCTTTATTAGGAGTAGAGCAGTGATTATATAAAAGAAGGAGTTGTATGTCAGGTACTCAAACCCGTGGACCAAAATGGCTGAATTTCAATAGCGATGACGGCTATTCCATAAAAACGAATTTGTGAACATTTCAAAATCGTAGCTTCTTTGTTTTTTTTTGAGTTATCGTGGTGACGGACGGACATATATAGCTAAATCGATTTACTTTTCGATTCTGATCCGATCCATACACTTGAGTCTATATCTACCCCTCCTCTTTCTCTGCGTCACAAACGTAATGGCAAATTTAGTATACCCTTTTGACCTATAGTCATACGGGTATAAACATTAATCATATTATGCTTAATATAGTGAGACTAAACTGAGCGGAAATCATTTTAAAAATTTTATATCATCATTACCACATAATAATCATGACAATGAACCTGTCCTAGTTTTGGTTTTGTTTTTGTTTTTTTTTTAGAGTTGACTTTATTTGAAATTTAAATCACTATAAATCAATTGATTGTTTATCGAGTCTCTTTGATGAGCAACATTATTAATTTACATATGTGTAGGTAATAGGTATATGACGTTGAATATTACCATATTACCATTACTAATATTAATATAATTTGTTGGGTATAATAATGATGATTATGATCTCTATGATGTCTATGATGCTGTTAAATGAATAATTCATTGGTTTTATTTCGACTATTAAAATTCTAGTAGGTATAGTGGAATAGTTGACAAAATGAGACAATAGTGATTTATTTTTGGAATTATGTCTCAGATTCATTTTAATGAGTTTCAATTTTTTTGATTTTTTTTGAATAGTTTGTATTACATATGAAACAAGTAATGAAAAAAATCCGGAGTTTTTAAAATACGACATTTTCAAAATTAGACAATGCTTCATAAACGTATTGAAAAATAGTTTATAATAATTTTTTAAAAACTCTTGTTAGAATTTAATTTAAGTTTTTTTTTATTCTAACACCACAAACTAGGAATATGATCATTAGTAATTAAAGTAGTTGTGATTGTGTGAGATGAGATAGGGATGGCACAAATAAGGATAACGTGGAGTTAAAGAATCTGTTGAGACCCTTTTTTAAATTTGGGCAACTTTGAAACAGCAAAATAGGATTGTAATAAATTCCAAATGTTTGCAGTTCTAACAACAAACTAATTTTTATAACCAGTAGAGTACCATTTAGATAGCTCCAAATTGTAGGAATGAATATTTGCTGCCACTGTGGTGGTCTGTTACAAATGTTTAAGTGGAGGCATCAGTAATTTTTTATTTAACTGAGCAAAAGTTATAACCTACAACATATCTATAAAAAGGAGAAATAACTCCAAAATTACGACGAAGTGTCAAGAAAATTTATAGTATTACTCACGTTGGGGTCACTAATTAGACGAATGGCGCGTTTGTGTACTTGATCCAGACCGTTAAGATATTTTGTATTTTATTTCAATTTGTAAATTTTGAGTTTTGGACACCTTACAGTTCTTGAACAAATGTCTGTAATGGGTGGAACTACGGTAAAATGGGGTTCCATGGGGTTTGATTTTTTTCCTGTACCTAATTTTAGTTCAATCCTTTTTCTTTATTTCAAGTGGTTTAAAAGTTTTCTTAAGACACAGACGAACGGACAATGGGACAGACGGATGGAGTAAGACTATAAAGGCACAATTTCTTACAAAACTTTTTGAAAATGTACTAAAAATTTATCATCTATATGTATAACATAAATTTTTAACAAAAAATTGATATTTAAAACTAATAATATGATCATTAATTAAAACACACACGAAAAAGAATAATTAATGATCAATTAAAATAGTTTTTTTTAGATCCGGTAATTTTCTGGATATTTTCAAGATTTTTTGTGAATTTTTTTTTGTTAAAATGGGGGTATTTTTTAAAAAATTTACTTGAATTAATTTAATAATGTAAGTTACAAATATTATTATCGAATTGAAATTTAATTTAATATTACACAATAAGGTTGTAACAGACAATGTATTTTATGCAAGTAAACCAGTTTTGTAGCACTGATCTAACTGATTATATCATGAGTCATTGCAGCTGCCTTTAATTTAGTCATTTCTTTTTAGTATATGAGTTAATCATTGCATAAATTTGGCCTCTATCCAAATTCGTATATATCCATATAGTATGTATGTACCAGAATTTGATTAGTATGAACTGCAATGTCACTGGTAACTGATGGTGCGATGTTCATGGTTGATTGTATAAAATATAGAAGATTTATATTTGTTGGATATGTTTTAAGCAAACTCAAACTTTTCGGAGTGTTTTAGATTGGGGAAAATAACGATATTTACTCGTAATTTATACATAACTGAAATAATGGACGGCAAACATAACCGGGAATACGATGAGAGTTGATATTTTTACTAATTGTATGTATAAAGTTAAATCCATTGTATAACAAAATTTTTTTAATTCAAAAATTCTTCAGATTGCCCATTACATTTGATTTGATCAAAAAAAGCAAAAATTGTTATAGAAAAATAATTTAATTGTTTTAAAAAACAAATTAAAATAAAACATTGTAATCGTTATAATGGAACTCTTAATTAAAATGACTTAATTACTTTTTATTAAATGAGAAATAAAATTTTTTTAATAAATTAATTTTTATAATAGTGCAAAGCTTTTATAATTATACTTTTGAGTCATTAATTTATATTTTTAGAAAATAGTAAGTTAAATTTTACTAAAATCCGCAAAAATTTATCTAGGAGAACAAGTTTGTACATTTTGTGAAAGTAAAATAAATATGAGTAATTCATAGTACTTTTACGACGATTATAATATTAGCGCTTAAGCTACAATTTATATAAAATAGCTTGTCAAATTTTTTTTTACAATAAGCTTCTATTTAACGCTAATAGGATATTTTTTCTTTTTTTTATTAATTATTGTAGATGTATGGCAAGAAGTTCGGAATGTTTGATATAAAAAAGTTCGGAAACTTAAAAACTCTTTTTTGGAAGATGTAAAGATGAGTATCACTTAAGTTATGATTGACTATAATGAAAGACTCAAAACTTATATTGATGTGATATCACTTCTAAATTAGCCTGTGATACGTCTAGTATAGTTTTATTTTTTTTTATTTATTTTATCTATTTACTAATTCAGTCACCTTAAAATTTTTATACGATTAATATCACTTGTTTTTTTGCAATGGTATTAAATTAATATTTTTGTGAAAATAAATAAATGATATTTTTGAATCAAATATAAGCTACTTTTTATATCCGTATTACTACAGGTCAAAGGGTATAATAAATTTGCCATTACGTTTGTGACACAGAGAATTAGAGGGGGTAGATATAGACTCAAGTGTATGGATCGGATCAGAATCGAAAAAAAAAATCTATTTAGCTATTTATGTCCGTCCGCACGATAACTCAAAAATTGAAATTTTCGCAAATTCGTTTTTTTTTTTGCAATAGTCTCATCGCTATTTAAATCCAGCAATTTTGGTCCATGGGTTCGGGCAGCTTTCATAAAACTTCTTGTTTTATAGGAGCATTACTCTGTACCTATTACAGCTGCGTGTCTGAAATTTTGTCAAAAGTAGTTTAGTGTTATGGCCAAAGTTTCGCAACATTTGGTTGGTCTACTGCATTGGGTTCAAGTAGCTGCCACACAACTTCATATTTCACATAAGTATTACTTTATATTTAATAAACCTATATGTTTGAAATTTTGCCAAAAGTAATAAAGCGGATGATATAATATTTTTATTACGGTCATACGGGTATTCCAGAGTTGACACATTCTACTCTACTCTACTACACTCTTCCTCGTTGTTAATTTATATTTTTTCTTAGAAGAATGAAGAATTACATAAACATTTAAATTAATTTTAATCAGGTTTTAACTTATGTTTATTTATATTAAATGAAAAATGTTCATTTATATTAAAAAATAGAATTACGAAGGAAGGATTTAAATTTTTATATTTCATAAATCTATGAATCATAACACTCCCGCTCACAAAACCGCACTTAGACAACACAAAATATAGTCAACACAATAAAATAATGATGATGAAGTGCTATTTTACCACAACTGTCAATTATCTGTATAAAGGATTCATAGAAAAGTAAAGTATAATGGAGAAGGATTCATAGAAAAAATCAACACATAAACATAGAAAGTCTCCACTAATACACTAACGATGCTGATTGATAAAATAAAATTCTATTTATAATTCAAAAATCTTATGGTCTTTGAACTTTAGACTGTAGGTTTGATCCTAGGAAAAAAAATGGAAAACAAAATTTTTTTTTTAAGTTTTTATAATTTTTTTATTACATATTTCTTTTTTATTTTATGTATATTGTATATTTGAAATTCATTTTTTTTTTATTTTGTTCTTTTTATCCATTTTTAAAAGTTGAATAATAATACTATTGTAACATTACTTAGCTATATACCTTTCTTTTTTTTATTAATATAATTAATATTTTGTTTTTGTTTTTTTTTGTTTTCCTTGTTTGAATTTATTTATAATAATATTTAATATATATGTATATTTATAAATTTAAGTCAATTATTTACATCGGTTATTAATATTAAAATTCTTAAAAACTATTAACTTTTAAAAAATTAAATTTTTATATTTTATTATCAATATTGTTTTTCTGTTTATTTAATTTTTTTTATATTAGTTTGATTTGTTTTTTTTTTTTTTATTTCTTATATTTTATATAATGTATAATATATAATATATACATATATTAATAAAAATATATATGTTTATATAGATATATGTTCATAAGTTTATTTAAATAACTTATATACTAAAAATAAAAAAATTTTCATTTTAAATTAAAAAAAAATAAATAAATAAGAAAAAAAAAAATTAAATGAAATTTTGACAGTTAGCCAAAACAAAAACGAAATAGTTTAATTTTTTCAAACGTCATAACTTTTGACATTTGTTTTTATTTTTTATTTTTTTAACTATTTATTAATGAAATTATCAAATAAATTATAAAAATATACCGTGAAATATCACATATTCGTATTAAAAAGAGAAAATATTAAAATATTTAATATGTTTTTTTTTTATGTCATCTCATTTGAAATGTCAAAATGTTTTAAAAATTTATTTTATTGACATAATTATTATATTAGATAAAAATGATTTGATAAGGTGTTAAATCTTTTAAATTTAGTTAAATTGTATAATGAACTGTAATTTATCAAAGGTTACCTTACAAAAATGCATAAAATTGTATTTTTTATTGTTGAAAGTGTCAAAACTTTATTTTTATTGTCATAAAACAGAAAGTTTTAAAGTTTTGACATTTTAATACAAAAAAAAAATTTAAATACATTCATGAATATTTATTTTTTTTTTTAATTTTTTTTTTTTATTTACAATCAATTTTTTTTTTTTTTTTGTTTAACTTTAATTGTATTTATTTTAATATATTGTACTTTTATGTACATTTTAATATAAGTTACATTTTATGTAATTTTCAGTTAAGAAAAAGGATAACTAAAAATAAAATTTTGGATTTTGGCATTTTACGGTTTTTTTTTTTATTTTTTGTTAAGGGGATCATTTTATAAAATAGTGTTATGTAAATTATTAACTGTGCATGGGTAGCTTAATTTGATAAAATAAGTTGAGTTAAAAAAAAAATAGAAAAATCTAATTAATTAATAGAAGCTATTTGTTCAATTATAAATCTATAAATTCACCCTGTATTTAATAATTTTTTTTTTTTTTTTTTTTAATAACTGTATATAATAATTTTACTGGCATTTCTTAGTTGATTCTATCAAATTTAAATAAATATGTTATTTATATTAATTAAGATAGGTAATTAAAATAAGTATAAAAAATTATAGATATACAATTAAAGTTTTGTTAGATAATTTCATAATTTACAAAAAAAAAATATTGAAAATATATAATCAGAAATATAGAATGTTAAAATAAAAATGCAATGCATATTTCTGCAGCAAATATATTTACTGCACAGAAAGTGTGATGCTATTATATGTTTCTGTTATGTAATGTAATTGCAGTATAAGTTTAAAATATTTTTAAAATTGAAAGAATCTAAATTAAGAAATGTTTATATTATTATAGCTACATATGTATTTCACATGAATTTTGGCTAATATTTATATATTTAATTAAAAAAATTCTAAAACATTAATTCTAAATGTAAATAATGTTGCAATACAATAATAATCTGTAAAGATAATAAGTATGACATGAAACATTTGAAATAAACAACTGTCAAAATGACAAGTGATTGACAATAAATTTTATTATCTATGGAAAGAAATTGTTTATTTTTACACATTTCAATTTATATTTAATCGTTAATGTTTAATTTATTATGATTCTTTTAAAATTAATACACTATTTTTAAATATTAATGCGGATTAATGAGACATGATGATTTTTTTTTATTTTATCTTGCAGTTTTTAATTATTATTTATTATTAGAATTAGTTTTCCAATTTTTAATTTGAAAAGATGTCACAAATTACGACCTGTTACACTTGGGTGGGATTGTAAAAAGTGCTATTATTTAAATTATGTAATTCCCTAATTTGGTTGAATATGACATCGACCGCGGTTTTGACCGGTCACAATTCGGCTTAAAGGTCTACAATTTATTAACTGAATAGATTCTTATTCAAGTTATGAACTATATAATTATTATTACAATTATAATTGATTATTTGTGAATTATATGATTAATAATTTTAGTAACCGAAAGTCGGCCCATCAGTTGCAGTTTTAAAACTATATGCCAAATAGGTTATATTTAAAAAAAAAAAATTTAAAAATATCTTTTTCTCTTTTTAATTATCATCTTAATTTTATTTTTTCTATACATATCTTTTTTATTCAGTCAAAAATGAGAATATTATTTAAAATAATATTATTAAAAAAAAAAAAAAAAAAAAAGAAAAATTAGAAAATTAAATGTCTTGATTTTTTATATTTTTTTAAAAATGTAAAAATAAATCGTTTCATATTTTAATCAATAAAATGAACTAACGAGATTTTTTTTTAATATATCAATTAATTAATTAATTACATACAATACATATTTTATTATGTATAATTATATATTATTTATGTACATATAAAAAAAAAAAAATATAAATATTTGTATTTTTTTTTTCTTTGTTTTTTATATAAAATAATTAAAATAGTTTTTAATAAAATTGTAAATTAATCTGCGATTATTATTTAAAGTGAATCAATCACTTAATTCGTTATTATGTTTTTCATTTTGTTGAAATTTCCTTTTTTGAATTAATTTTTTTTTATATATTCCTATTTCTGTCTCTTTCTTGTTTTTTTTTTTTTTTTTGTTTTTTTTTATTCACTTTTTTTTTGTAATTTATTTAAAAATTTTTTTTTAAGATCTATAAAACTAATGTTGCTAAACTCGCCGCGGCTCATTTTGAACACCATATTCAGAATTGATTAGTGATTGACATTGATTTCTTGATTTTTTATTTAAAAAAACCGTTATACAATACCAAATTGTTAATGTAATTACACATGCAACAACTGCCGCTATTAATGCTAAGATCAATGTAAAACTATCGCTGTTTGTAAATGATGTACCATATAAATTTGTGTACATATCTAAACGATGTGCATCATCGCCCATTTGTATACGACAAAAATAACGTCCATAATGATGAATTTTAACACTTGGAATAATTAAATATGATCCGATTGTTTGACCAGTATTTCTGTAAATAAAAATTAAAAATCGGAAATTAGTTAATTAAATATATATTATTTATAATTAAAGAATTTTAATTAACAATATTAAAAAGTAAAATAAAAAATGTAGAAACCATGGCAGAACTTTCTTATTCTAAAACATTGAGAGTCTGTTACGTCTAAACAACTTACGTAAGTTATTAGACTGCCAAAAATACAACTGTATCTTGAGCTTAAGAGGTAATATTGAATTTTTTTTTTAAGTTTTAATGTTACAATTAAGTCCATAGTTTTTATTACAAATTATTTAATATTTTGAATTTCAAAAAATTATCATTAAATGCATTTGATTTATAAATTATAATTTATTTAATGTTATTATTTATTTAGGGAGTTTAGTAAGCTAGTGGGTAAACATTTGGCTTAATAATCCAGCTGGTGTGGATTCGATTCGAAATTTTTAATTGAAAAAGAAAACAAATCACCTTGGTGACCAAATATAGTTAAAATAAAACTAAATTGTTAATATTGTAATCAATGCCTCTATATGCTAAAGGCCTCAATGCTCAGAGGGCAACTTTAAAATTAGTTTTATTTATACTTTCTTATTTGTGGAATATTTTAATAATATGAAATATATTAATTAAAAATATATGTGTAATATGTGATTTTGTGATTTTTGAGATTATATTGTAAACGAATTGATAACAATAGACAGACTTCGGTCTAAATTTCGGAAAAAAATTTGAACACTGAGGCCTTTAATATATAGAGGCATTGTTATAACTATAAATAGATAAAAAATTTTATCTTGTCGCATCTGGAAGGGAAAGACTGTCAACGCAATATATTCACATTTACTTCCATGTAGTATGGAATCAAATATAAAATAAATATATTAATAAAATAAATAATTTTACTTATAAATTATAGAATAGAATGTACTGGAAGTTGGACAACAATTATTTATTTTATGAATAATATAAACTTAATATTGTGACAAATATTAGAATAACTTACCTTTCTAATGGTTTTTGAATACCTTCAGCTTTTTCTTCTTGACCATTTGGAAGAGCTTTATACCATGTAATTTCATTACGTGCATCCGGTAAATTAACTTTACCAACGAATGCTTCACAATAAAAACGTGCTGGTTCATCTATATCAACTTGTTGATCAGCTGGCCTGTATGTTTCTAACGGTACATTTGGATTACTCGCTATAACAAAAAAAAAAAAAAAAATAAGTAAAAAAATATTTAAAAATTTGTATTTAACAATTTTCAATTGAAAATAAACATAATTAAATCTATTTGTATAACTGTTAGAAAAATTTCATTTAATATAATAAAATAATAATTATTTTTTTATGATATTTTGCTTTTTATTTCTATATTACTGTAAAATTTAATTTAATATTTAATTTTTCATTTCTCTAAAACCTTTTGTATTGTAATAAATTATTTTAATTAATTTAAATTTAAAAAAAAAACACTATTCTAATTTCTAGAAAACTTAGCAAAATTAATAATTAAAATTGGAAATGTAATTCATAAGAAAATGATTTTTTACTTTCTTTTTAGTTAGAATATTAAATTAAAATTCATATTTCATATTTATCTGCTAATTGTTTCAAAGTTGCCGTTGTTTCAAAAAAAAAAAGTTTTGCGTGTAGAAAATAAATATTTTTTATTCTTGAATATAGGGATCAAATTATTAGCAAGTATAGGGATCATATTAAATTATAAAATTAATAAGTTTATTATACACATGCCAAAATACATTAATTAATCTGAAATTACCTATCTTTTAACACTTAAAATATAAAATGAAAAATAAAAATAACTGTAATAGATACTTACTTATAACACGTAATTCAATATTATGTTCTACAACATGTGTATCATTTCTTAAAACACATTTATAATGTCCACTATCAGTCAATTGAATATGTCTTGAATAAATTGTTTGGTTTGATGCTTCTGGATAAACAATTAATGATGAAACTTCCGATGGCCATGGAGATGGTCTACCAGCTTTAAACCTGCAAAAAAAAAATTAATTAATTAAAAGGAGAAATTTAAGAACTTTAAAAACTAATTGAAAAAATATCTTGAATATATGATAAATTAAATCTTAAAGAATTAGCTTGGAAGTTTATAGTCTTGTAATACTACCGGACCCTTCAGTGGGCTTTTAAATTTTGATTAATTTTTATAACTCATAAGAAATTTTATGAAAATATGAGACATTTGGTAATAAAGACGATAGTAGGTAAACACGTTTCTTTTCTAACAGAAAGAGTGTAAGTTCGATTATATCACAGGTCATTAATTCCTTAATAAATTTCCTTGGTAACCAAAAATAAAACAATATATGATATAAACAAAATATATAATATTACTTATAGTAAGTAATATAATATTACTTATACCAACAGGTTGCAAGGCCAAGGTGTTGGGATAGCATGCTATCACTCCTCATAAACAACAACAACAAATTTAATAAGAATAATTTTTAAAAAAAATTTCGAACGGCAATACTTTAATTTTCTTATATGTATTCAAAAATTTTAAAATTTCATTAAATTTTTAGTAGAAAATATTTTTTAATTATAATTTTATTAGGTTTATTGAAATTATTGCAAAAATATATATTTTAATTATATGTATATATATATATATATACATATATTTTAATATAATCTTATTTTCTATACTCTTTTCTTTCATTTTGAAAATTTTTTGTAATAAAAATAGTACGAAGTATATTATACTTACTATATAGTAAAATAAGTAATAAATTTTATTTTTTAATAACTTCTGTTGAAAATAATAATTAAATTTTTATATTTTTCTAATATTTATGATTTGTAAATGGAAGTTTTTTCTACTCTATTTTTACATAAAAGAAAAACAATAAAAATAAGAAAGAGAATAATAGGAAACCAAATATACATAAATATCAGAAAATATTATTAAATATTGAAAAGTTTTAAATTTAAGAGAGGAAATTGAAAAATTAAATTTTAAAAATAAAAAAAAAATAATTTGAAAATTTTAATGGTTTTTATTATTTTAATGATTATATTTAATGTAAAAATATTAAAAATATTTGAATAGAATTTGAAACTTCGGTAGAAAACTTAAATTATCAGACATTTTTAAATTGCATTGCAACTGAAATAAAAATTTAAATAATTTGTGAACCTGTAAATAGAATTTCTTTCATATTTAATTTTTCTTGTATAAATAAATATGATGCAATTGGAGCCCTATGATTACAAGCGAAACGTTTTAATTAATAGTCCGATGTCCTAACCACTACACCATAAAACGATTAATAATTTATCTACATTTTGTTTGTTTTTCTATTTAGTTTCTATTTAGTTATTAATTTTGAGTTTGAGTTCAGTTATTTAGGAAGCATGGTGACATCAAATGGGGAAACGGAAGTTGATGTTGACCGCAGAATAAATAAAGCTAGAGCTGCTATTGGAACTCTATCAAACATATGGCAGTCAAATAATATCGCCCTGTGTACAAAGCTAAAAATATTTGAAACAAACATTAAATCAGTATTTCTATACGGCTGTTAAAAATGGAAGGTAACCGCCAATATTATCAAAAAGTTGCAGACGTATATAAACCGTTGTCTACGCCACATCTTAAGAGTTCGTTGACCGCAAATCATTACCAACACACCTGTGCAAAAAACGAACCAAAAAATTATTGAAGTAAGTATTAAGTATTAATTATTGAAGTAAGTAAGTATTAATTTTGGAAATATTCATAAAGTTCAAAGCTGTTTTACTTTTTGAGTTATCGTACTGACAGATGGACGGACGAACGGACACACATAACTAGATCGATTTACTTTTCGAAGCTGATTCGATATGTAGCTTTGACTCTGTATTTAGCAAGTCTAGATCAATGCGTTACAAACGAAGGAGTCATTTTAATATACCAGCGTCCTTATTTGTATGCACCGGTATAAAAATATATATGTCTAAACAATGATACAGTGACTATAACTTTGGCCTTTTAATTAAATCATCATAAGTCAGTTTAAGTCATAATATAAATTAAATATAACTACCCTCAGCACTTGAAAAAGAAGACTTGTCCACTTGCTTATCATTCTGTATATGTGGTAGGAGATTGGATATAAATAAATTAATATATGTTCTTATATACTAAAGTATATATATATATATATATATATATATATATATATATATGTATATAAACACACAGATGCTGCTATTGATTAATAGTACTTTAGGTAGTTATTCATTTTATAAATTTAAATTAAATCTAATTAAGTTTTAGAATAAAATAATAACTAAATTAATTCAACAAAGAAATACTTAAATTACTTAAAATATAAGAAAACAAAAAAAATAATTTTAATATATATGATAATCTATTTTAAAGTTTTAATTTAATTATAGATATATTCAAAATGTAATATAACAATGAAAACAATAGAAAATATACATTTATAGTATAAACTACCTACTATAAAATTACTAGGAAAGATCTCAAACTATTTAGTGGAGTTACTTAGGCTATCTAATGTTAAAAGCTCAATAAAAAGAATAATCGCAAGAGAACTCAAAGGCTGAAATCCACCCCTTTTTTAAATCGTTTGCCAATGTGTTGCTTTGGAATCTAATACAAATAATCTTAGGAGACAGACACTGAGATGACTTCATATTTTTATTTTTTTTTTCAAGCGCTAACTGTTCAACTGTTAGGCTTATAAGCCTTTCTATATCATAGGTACATGTTGGAACCGGGGGTCATATTACATTCGTGAATTGGTCTTAATGAATTCCACATTCAATTTAAACATGAGATAGTACTAGGCCTTATAACATGTAGAAACGTCTTAGATTTTCAATATTTACAATTCTATTTTTTGTTTATATTGTAATATTTTGTATTTGAGTATATGGTATTCTATATCTGCGAGTTATATTATTCAATTAAATTATTTGTTTATATTGTTATATTACAGTATTTTTTATTAAAGATATATAATTATTGAATAAGCCATTAATTTGAACCCAATGGCGAATGGTAGATGAGTCGAGTCGAAAACCAGAAAAGTTTTTTTACTTTCACTAGAATTTGAAAACAGGCCTTTCCGCGTGAAAGGTCGGCACCCAACCACTGTGCCACCCAGCCGTAATGAATTTAGTAATGAAACGCTGTATTGATAAGAATACATAGTCTAATTTCTTAGGAAGATTAAATAACATACCGAAGGACTATATAAATAGGAGTATTGGAAACGGTTTGAAACTTGCTAGACTTAGAAGTAGAATATAGGGTCATTACCCCCACTCCGCCATATAAACAAAATTCCCCATTTTCAATTCATATTTAAATTAGTTTATTATTAAAATGACAACGATCTAATTTATGTAAATTAACAATTATTCGTACTTTCCACCAATTCAATTAGTTCCGTGATAATGATTGCAACAATTTATAATTGTATGAAATATTTTAAACTAAATTAGATAATTATATAAAGATAATTCCTTTATTTTTATATACGTATAATTGAGTGCAAATACATATATACGAACATACATAGTGTATTTTATTTTATAAATATATATATGTAAGTATCAATATAAAAACAATTTATGTAAATTGCAAAAATAAACCAAAACAAGTTTTTTTTTAATCTGTATTCAAATTTTATAATTAAAAAATAAAAAAAAAATCTTTATTAAATCGTATTAAATGCCACCTGATGGGAAATTAAAATATTAACAAGTACCTAGGTATTTAAATTAAAATGTATCAAGTGTCATCAAAAAAAACTGTATAGTAAAATTTGTAATTAAAAGTGTTGACCTTGCGTGTTTTACATATTGAAAAAAAAAATAAAAATATAAAATAAATATGAACATACACATATTTAATACGGAAGAGGATAACTGTAAACCAAAAAGCTTAATATTATCATATTACAAAATATTGGTAGCTACAACATGTACCTAGTAGAATGATATAAAAATAAATAAATACAGAATATATTTTTTAATAGATTTGAATAAATTATTATTTAATTAAAGCAAATGAAACTTGAAACTTTACTGCTAACATGCACTTCAAAATTTATTTAAATTGACAAGTTTTAGTATATCTACATATACATATATGTATTTACAAAATTAATTAAATCCCAAAGAGGATTTAGTTTGTAAACAGCCTTTTTCAATTATTGACAGTTCAGTGAGTTAAAGGACAATTATTAAAAAAAAAAGAAAACGAATACATATAACTAAGTATAATGTCATTATACATTTGTGTATCTTTGCATTTAATGAATATACACTTATTTGTAATAAAAAATGTAAATGTACATTAACAGAAATTTTATTATATTTTTAATTAGAAATTAGTCCGAATGAACAGTTAAATTCTAATAGTTTAAAGCACGCCCTAGAATAACTAGATAATTAGACTTAAGACCATTGAATATATCTCGTTCGTTGGCTGACATGTACGACCTTTAAGAGTAAAATGTCAAAACCAACTTTATACAAAAAACGTTAGAATGAGAGTATAAATTTGTAGCACGCTTAAAGTGCCAAAAAATGTCAACATTAAATTAATTACAAAGTATTAATAATCGATATTAGTGCAGTGCTAAAGTAATTAATTTTACAAAATATATACTTCTAAATATATAAAATACCTATACATCTAATTTTAAATTGAAGTGAAGACAAAATGTATCAGAATATAAATTTAAATAATCATTTTTATTTGAATTTCAAAATAAGGAGAAAAAAGATTCCATAACTATATTTTTTTTTTCCCGTGTTTTGCACTTTTTGTAACAGAAGTCTTCATTGTAAGTTTTTATTTTATTCATTTTAGTAATTTAAATATGAACAACTACTCGTATATGTATTTCTTTATATATCTATACATATATATTAAATAAATATCTACTCTATATACATAAATATACAGGGTGGCGCAAAATGACCGATATTGTATGAATGTTTAATAAATTTTTAAATTTATTTATATTTTTTATTTTTATTTCAGAATTTTGTGAAGAAAACTTGGGAAATTGGAAATGGAACAGTACACAATAGAACATCAACCAAAAATTACGAAAAGTTATGGAAAATATACTGAAAAGAGCACGAATGTGCAAAGCCGAAAATGGTCACCACTTGCGGGATATATTTTTTTTCTACTTAAGCTAAAAATATTTTCCATTAACTGTATACAAAAAAATAATAATAATAATTAACCATTAAATAAAAATGTTATTATTAAACATTAAAACCATATCGGTCGTTTTGCGCCACTCTGTATGTATAATATATACACAAATAATATATTCAACAAGTGGTTGTATTTAAATATAAAGATTTTGTTGTGATCAAATAAGAGGATTAACAATACACTATGTTTGCATGATAAAAATATTTAAAATGTTGGACAAAGATTAGGATATTTATTTTATATATATTGAACTTTGTCAACAAGTTCTTTTTGAAACGGATTTACATATAGAATTTTACATAATAATGTAGGTATTCAATTTTATTCTTTTTATGTGCAAAGATTTACTTTTTCAGTCACGTAGTAAATGTCCATCATCATTGTAATTTTTTTTAAAATATAAATGTATATATATATATATATATATTTACTTATAGGAATTCAAATTGGACAAAGGTGTTTTGGACTTTGAAAAATTATTTCTAGTACATATACCTAAATTGAATTTCACTTTTCTTTTTTATAATTTCACAAAAAAACAAAACTAGAAGGACAATAAAGTAGACAGCTATAGGAACCATTCCCCTGATATTTCAAGTCGTTTATACACCTGAAATTATATGCAATTAAAAAGAAGAAGTTGAATTGCAGTTTTTAAAACTTCTTGCACTAGAAAAATCAAAATTGTGTGCTCGTGAAGTTTAAAATAAAACTTAAGCTTTAATAGACTTGGCACTTATGATAGGACCATATATAAAACTAAGTTGTTTGTAGCTAACCAAACCTGCTGAAAAAAAAACTTGTTCAGCTTTTATATCAAAAAAATGGGAGAGTGCATATTTTGAAATATTATACCTCTTTCAAGTTATCGTGTGGGAAGATGGGTTGACGGCCCAACTACTCTCGACTCTGTAAAGCATCACAAACAAAATTTCAAATTTTGTCAGTCTTCCGCTTTAACTCCGTTAGAACGAATACAAATATTTTTTTAATTTTGTCATAATCATATCGTTACATTTAGTCAGCATTTTTAATTATTTTATAATTATATACCTACATATTATATTGTTTTGATCTGATGTAATAAAAAAGTTGAAATAATTTTTTTTTTTTATCTTAAATAAGCACAATTATATTTTTAATTGAATATTAGCTATCTTTAGATATAATATTAATAACTAACTACTGTCAGTTTTTTGTTTGGTTTTTTTTTTATTACAAGTTGATAAAATATTTTTCAATTGACGTAATAAATGACTACTCCATATTGTCACTAACTAAATCCAAAAAAAAGTGCGACAACATATAACAATATATACCTTTAATTAAATAATATTAAAAATAAGATTAAAATTATCTTTGTTATTTTGAGTATAATTATTTAGATACAAAAAAATATATATAGGTAATTGTATTTAATTATTATATGATAATTTTAATCAATATGTATTATTAAAATAATAAGTAAAAGTTAATTATTGATTTGTTATATTATTGCTATATATATATATATATATCTATAGATTTATTTTAAAAATTAATAATGACTAATAACTAATTAGAGTATATAAAAAAAATATTATTATTATGCACTGTTCGGATGCCACAATATTTTATTTAAGAAATTTAAATAAACGCAATATTAATAAAGTATAAGTTAATTATTTTATTAATTTTAATATGAATATTTAATATTAGTATATTAAGTACTGATTTTATAATTGATTCTTTTGTATTTAAACGTAGAAATTCATAATTTTTAATTAAAAAATTTTTGTATCCGGTTAATTTTGATTTTATTATTGTCTTGACGACGAAGAGATAATATTAGAGTATGTGATGGATCCATTATAAACACCTCTATTTAAATCATGTATAAAGTTTTCTACGCTATGCTCTTATCGACGCTCTTATAACTTATCGCAGCTGCAACATAAATGCACCATTAGAGGTACGTTTTAGCTTAAACGTTATTTGGTTTTAATTTTTAATTAAGTAATGGCTTTTGACAAAATTTAGTATTCTAATTCGTATGGGACTTTAAATATTAGACCAATGATATCGTATGATCTATAGGATTTAAATCCTAATAAAATATGTATGTCTTTATCACTTTTTGACGGTTTGCATTAACTAAAGTAATTTACAAAAAACTACGTCACTTAATAACTTGGGAGAAACAAAAGCAGGAACAAATTGTAGGTGAATTATAGCGAAACTTTTTTTTAAAATAAATTGTAATAAAGTTTAACAGGAAACAAAGGTTTGATTTTTCTTATTAATTAATGAATACATGATTTAACGATTTAAAAACACCTTTCCTTTATACTCCTAATATTTAGTAATTCACAATAATAAAAACCTGTGAAGGAACCTACTTATACCTATACTATATTTGTCTGTACACGTAATCTTGTAATCAATAGTGTTATCATTGCTAAAGTTATATATCGATATATCCACAGAACTATTAGCCACGATTATAATTTTTCGGACATTATTTTCCGAACCATCTCAATATTTAAATTAACGTATTATTTATGAAAATATAACTACAAGTTTCCATGCAATATCAAAACACCAATTCGTGCTTACGAAATTGTGTATAAGATACTTATAAACAAATTTATAATATTAATAATTTCACAGGATTAAAAATTTTTAGTTCATTCCATTAAAAGAATTTGTAATAATTACGTACGTACTATGTATATATACATTAAATAATTGCGTAAGAAACATATATTGAAATTATATGTTTCATACGCAATTTTTTTATATTAATATTTAATAGTATAAGTATTTCATAAAACTAATAAATAAGTATAAAAGTACCTTTATCAAAATTTTACAATCAAATTACAATAAAAAGGAATTATATGTACCTGCCTAAGTATACGTAAGTATGTATACGTTGAGTGGAAAAAAAAAATGTTTTATTGTAATTTACAAAATACAAAAGGCAAAAGGAAATAAGAAATATTAAATATTTCCTTTTATTTCCGGTCTAGTCAAAGAACCTTTAAAATATAAAAAAAAAAAGAAAAAAAAAATGTTTTTGGCGGGAAAACAATACATATTTCAAACAACAACAACAAGTTAATATTAAAATAGAATGTGTAAAAAATTTCAACTTCATTAAGAATTTCATTGAACTTGAAATTGTTATATATATATATACTTAAACTTTTATTTTTACCTTTATATTTACTTAACTTTTATTTATTTATATTTTTTTTTTTTATATGCATCTCGAATTGAGTTAAAAAATATATATATTATACATAGGACCTATATATGTATATAAAGTACATAACAACAAATATAAATTGAGTTAAGGAGAATTGAAAATACCTTTTTTGAAAGGGGATATTTTAATTTTTTTTTTTTTTTTTGTACATAACAAATACATAGAAATTATAATGAAATTTATATAAGATCCTATTTCTCAGGAAAATACATGTATATATATATATATTTGGGTATCTTCTCATATTTATAATACATATACATAAACACACGTGGAATTTCCAGAGAAATTCTATTAACTATATATCCTAAAGTTTACGTATATTTCCATTATATATAATATACTTAAATATAGACACAAACTTTTTTTTTGGTACACCATTACTAGAATGAGAATAAGAATAAGGATCACAGATGTTTTCCTTCATATAAGTATTATTATTGTTATTATTATGTTAAACTTTTCATTAAGTATATAAACAGGATTCTTATAAAACAGTTTTAAATACTTATAGAAAATTTTAGCTTTTGTTTGCATTTAAACTTCAAATAATACTCATATTAAGATAATATAATAAATATGATTTTAATTAAAAATTGCCTTTCTGATGTTTTTAAATTAAACAAAAGTTAAATATTTGTACATTACTTACACCTGTACATATATACACACCTGTTTACATCGGTACATATAATTAAATTGTTTTCAGAAATCCGATTTTCTGAAACAATTCTCTTTAATATTAAAAAAAAAAAAAAACTTAATAATAAGTTATACTTGAGATAATTATCAAATTACTTAATCACATCACAAACCTATATATATATATATATAAATATGTATATATACACATATAATAAATTTAATAAGAACAGAGAAGAAAAACCAAACGGAATACCCAAGAGTGTTGTTTTAAAAGAATTTGCATCATTATTATATACATTGTATATTATGTGTTATATAAAGTATAACTACTAACTATTAGACATTCATTTGATGAGTAATTTTTCTAAATAAAAGATTATAAAATCTTTGAAAATTTCTTTATTACCAGTTTTGTAATACTTGTTCTTAAGTTGAAGTGTTGCTTTTATTTATTTTGTTTTTTTTAATAGAAATTAGTAAAATAAAAATCAATAGAAAACCCATATGAGGTAATAAACTTATAATATATATATATATATATATTAAAGGTCTTATATAACAGGGGATTTTTTTTTTTTAAAATAAACTCGTTTCAATTTAAAAGAAGAAGATGCTTATATTGAGATTATTCTTAGATTTAAAAGCTAATAAAAAAATTAGTGAAATTTTTAAATTTAATACAGAGTTTCAATTTCGAATTTTGAATTTCGAGGGATTTAGGAAGATATAAGAGATTTAATAAGTTATATAGGTGGTATACATTATAAAAGTATAGGTGTGACAATTTTGACAGTAGTACGGTAAAATAGAATAATTTGAAAAAGAATTGTTGAAATGATGCAGATTATTCCAGTATCTATTTAACATCAATCGCCTATCACTTATCAAATAATCAAATAATAATTTTCTTGGGCCCTATTACAAGAACAACTTATCAATAATGAAATAATTAAATTGCCAAAATTTTTGTTGCGCCAACACCGTATTTGACAGCAAACATATGAATTATGATTAGTCAAAAACATTCACTTATCAAAAAAGTGATTATTCCATTAGTGTTGGTGCAATGCTTGGTGTCTTTTACTAATCAAAGTTTTCTAAAGTTATTATCAAATATGGTTTTGGTGTAGCAAAAAACTTACCAAACAAATTATTATATTTGATTAGTTATAAGTTTTTTAGTGCAAAATCTAGAAATTGATTCAAAACAAGATGTACATTGTAAATAAATAAATTTATATTTCATTTATTGTTTTTGTAAAACTTTAAAGGTGGACAAAAATTTTGAATATTAAACATATTCAATAACACTTGAATTATAAAGATGTTCATCATCTGAAGTACATCTCATGATGTTCTTAAATAAAAACTTATCAATTTTCCGCCATTTTATTTTAAAGTTAGTAGTTAATTTTGATGTCTGCAGCGCGTGTATTTTTAAAAAACTTGAATTTATTTTGTAATATTAGTAACTTTACAATAAAATCGCAGAAAATTATTAAGTTTTAAAGAATATTCTGATTTAAAATTATATTTTAATAATAAATATGTTAAAAATAACTAGTTATGTAAGTTGTTAAGTATATATGTAAAACTTCCTGTCTCTTTTATTTTAACTTTTATTCTTTGTTTTTTTTTATATTTACAAGTTTTTTACTTATAATACATAAGTTATACATTATTAATAAATTGTTCTTATAGCTTTAAGGTAAATTTACAGACTTGAACTTGTTAATTTTTTTTTTCTATTAATGATTATTTATTAAAAGAAGCCTTTAAAATTTTTTTTTAAATTTTATTTAAAAAATTATTTCTATATACATGTTAAAATAAGTATATATACTAAAAAAAAAATAGACAGGTTTTTCTGGCAATATATTATATATAATATTTTTTTAAATAAATTATTTGTCAGATACAAAAATAAAAAAAATTTCAGTGTCCTAAGGATTTGTTTTCTCCATTCCTTTTCTACTTATATATATGTTATAATACCCTCTGAAGTGATTTTAGAACGAATTTAATTGTATTAGTATATATCTACTTCTAAAGTATACTCAACCAAACTTATAAAATATTTTTAAAGTACTTTCTTATTCTAGCTATATATATATTCTTTAAAGATACTTTAGTATATTTCATTTTACATTTATTACTTTAAAATAAAACAATTTTATTTATGAAAGAGGTTCCAAATTTAAATATTTTATTTTATCATTTATTTTATATTTAATGAAATAATTAAATTCAAAATTTATAAAAATACAAATTAACTTAGTACATATATTTAATTTAAATGATATTTTTACATTATAAATATATTCTATAAATAAAGAATACCAATTTATATTTTTTGAATATTTTGTAAAAAATTTCCCTTAGGGGAATATAAAAATTTTTTTTTTTTTTTTTGTATTTTAAATTTAATAATTTCATTATTCATTTAAATGATTTTTTTCCATTTTATTTATTTAAAAATATAATAGAAAAATTTAATTCAATAACTAAAGCATTGAAATTGGAAAATTATCCAAATTTCAAAAAGTAAAATTATCTATTGCAAAGAAAAATATAATATTTAGAAAATAAAGTCTATCATATTCATTTTGTTCATACTTCTTTCGAAATCCATCTTTAAAATGTGATTTTCAAGGGTGCTTTATATTAACCAATTAAATAATTGCGAATTCCATTTTATTTAACTTCCTTTAACATTTGAATAGATTCATTAAAATAATTAACAAACAACATTACAAATGAATTTGAAAAAGTATACGAAATGAATTTCTTGATTAGTTAGTACCGCCTTAATATGACGTAAAGCGAAAAAATTGAAAATCGAGTTTAGAGTGAATTAAATATTGAAATATCAAATGAAATATAATTGATTTTTGAAAAAAACATATGTAATACATACTTATATTTTTTTTTTCAATTTCTTATTGATAACAGGTTATTAAACATTTTTCAAAAAAACAAAAGGTAACTCGTCACTTTACTAAAGATTTTAAAAATAAGTATGTACATATATTGCAAACAGCTGATCACAATTTTAAAAAACAGCTGGTCACAAAATTTGTAAAAAAAGCAAATACAACAGCTGGCCACTTTGCAATAACAAAAATACTAAAGAAAAATTTTAAATTTAGGTTTTGAAAAGTTGGAAAATCTTTCAATTTTTTTTTGGGTTTTGCTTTTAAGTATTTCGCGAATTTTTTTATTTACTTGTACTAAAAATAATACTAGGAAAAGACAAAAATAATAATAATAATAAAAAAAAAAAAAAACAATTTAATATTAAAAAGAGATACCTACATATATATAATAAAAACAAAAAAAAATAATCTTTATTTGATTTTCCTCATCCATTTTCTTTTTTCATTTTAATTTTTCTTTTATTGTATTTTAAAAGATTCTAAGATGGAAATTTTCTTTTTATTCTTTTGCGTTTTTTTTTTTTTTGGTTTTTCTTTCTTTTTCATCTTTTCATCAATTTTTTTTTTAACATGCAAAAAAAAAAAACTGTAAATTTACAAGAAAATTAATTTTATATTCTTGGAAATTTTCGGTGATTCAAAAAACAAATGAGAAGGATGATAGTGAAATAGACTGTGGCAACTTAAGGATCATCTGGTTAATGACTTTTTAGAAAAATTTAAAATAAACAACTTTGAAATCTGAACA
>OY720442.1:25168929-25193043 GCA_963082915.1 Dolichopus griseipennis | reverse complement strand
CCCATTTTTTCAGTTTTTCTTTAAAGAAAATTTTATTTTTTTTAATGAATTTGTGTTTAATTGATTGGAATTGTGTTTAAATGATTGGCTATTTTACAATGAACGCTCTCGTTTTGCTCTCTATACACGTAGCTATCTGTCAAACTAAGTTTAATATTGAATTATATGAAAATGTCTACTAGGGACGCAGCCCTAACGCAGCCATTAAAAAAGTTGTTTAACTTTTAACTTTTTCGCTGTCTCTAAGTATTTAAATGTCAAATAATTGAACTTTGAAAAATATTTTTTATTTAAAAAATAAAAAGTATATATCAGAATAGGGGCCTCGGTGGTGCAGTGGGTAAGCATTTGGCTTATTAACCGACCGAGGGGATTCGGGTTCGATTCCGGGTCAGGTCATACAATATTTAATTAAAAAAAAAAAATTATTGAAAAATAATTTTTCTTTACGAATCCCCATGGTGACCAAATATAATATAAATATACAAATATATAATATAAACAAAATAAATAATATAGTAGTTATAAATAAATAGAAAGTATTTAATGAGGGGTGTACAACGAGCCGCAAGGCCTAGGTGTAAGGGGGACTTGCTTTCCCCCCCCGTCTAAACAACAACAACAACATATATCAGAATAAAAAATTAGTAAAATTATTAATTTTTTTTCTAAATAGGGTTAAATAATATCAAACCATTATTCAAAATAGCTATACAATAAACAATTAAACTATTCATTATTTTTTAATTCATGAAATTTGTAAACAAAATAAAGCTGTCAAAAAACACTGTCATGTACATTTCATTATAGACATTCCTTTGTTGACTTAGGAATGAGAGCAAAAGGAGAACGTCATTGTAGAAAGGCTATAAACATATCAATTTTTTAAAAAAATTTTCTTGGATTCTCTTTTCCTTGAACTCTGTCATAATATTTTATTTACTAATTCAGTTACTTAAGTTTTTGATTATACAATGATTTTTATAATTTTTGGGATCAAAATACAGAATATTCGGAATATCATTAATAAAAATGAAACTCAAAAATCGATTTTAAAGTTGGAATCAATTTTCACCCATTCAATAATTATTTAAATAAAATTCAAAAAATCTTATATTCAAAATCGACATGAGATTAAAATTAATTTATTTAAATTATATATATGTATATATTTATATTAATTCTTTTACAATTTTGAATGATTTAATTCTATAAAGTTTTAAAGAAATCAAATACTTCAAAAATTAATCTCAAAAATTTATATATAAGTAGTTCTATATACTTATTCTAAATTCTAAATAAAAAACTCTTAAAATATTTTAATTAATTATAAAGTACAATAAACTTCTCTTAAATTCTTTTGGGATTTATTGAAGAAGGAAATATTGTAATAATAAGTATTTCCCAATGGTAATTTAAATCAACCAAATATTAGAAATTAATTCAAATTAAAGTACAAGTATTATTTATTTGGGGAAAAAAAATATTAGGCCACGTGCGAAATTTAATTTAAGCGTTTTTTTTTTTGGATATAAAACTAGAATAAGAGAAAGAGCAGAACAGAAACAGATAAGAGGAGAAGAAAGGAACAAATGAAATGGAATAAAAAAAGGTCCTTTCAATTTCTCAGAAATTCCAAAAATTTGAATATGTATAAGGATGTCTATCTCTATATTAATTAGTTTTTTTTTTACTTGTATATATATAAATTTATTAAACTTGTATATATATATATTTATATGTATATATATGTATATGTATACTTGAAATTAAATTGTTCATAATGAATTTCTATCAAAAATATATACAAAAATAAAAAAAAAACAATTTTCTAGTGAATTTTTCCTTTACCAAATTTTTAGGAAAATTTTTTTTTTTTATTTTTCTTTTGTTTTTTTTTTTTTTTTTTTATATAATATTAGTATATAACATTCTCCATGTTGTTTTTTTTTATATGAAATCTCTAGAAGAGCAAAATTTTCTTGGAAAATGGAATTAATTTTTCATTTTTTTTTTACCTTTATATATTTGTATTTAAATATATGGATATATATATATTTATAATATTTCATGTATAACTAACAGTAACTGAGAAAATTTTAATAGCACTTTCTTGGAAAAAATATTTTCTTGGAAAAATTAATTTTAAAACTTTTGCTTTATATACAATTTATTATATATATAATACTCTTATATATTAAATTATATATAGATATTTTATTTTTTTTAAATAAATACAGTTTAGTTATATGTTCAAATTTATATAAAATTGTAAAATTGTATGCATACATAAATTTGCTATACTTAAATGTTAAATATTTTTATATACACCAACATACATTATACATAACACAAATACACACACACAAGCATACACAAATAAAAAAAAAAAAATTCAAAGAAAAAAACAAAAATCCTTAAAAGTTGTATAAAATTTAATTAATTCTAGGAATATGGAAGAATCGTATATTTGCTCTCTTATTTATGTGTAACAAATTTTTAAGAAGTATAACGTCTATGTAGATGCATAATATATACACATACCTGCACACAAATAAGGTTTTAATTCAAATAGGATAGGAAAGGATAGGATAGAGAAGAATACAATGTAGAGAATAATACACAATGGAAACAGTTTTATAACTCAAAGTGAAAAACAGTTTTTTTTTTTTTAAATCAAACAAAATTAAGGATATTTTTTTCTTTCTTTGTTTTTGTATGTTGTTGTTATTGTTGTTGTTGTTGTTTTTATTATTTTTCTTTTCTTTGTATTAATATAAATAAAGTTGTAAAATGTATAAAGGAACAAAATGGGTTTGTATCCTTTCAAATGAAATCTAATTTTGACTTTTTCAGTAGAAAATTAAACTTTTTTTTTTTCTTGTTTTTTGATCAATTTTCCGTTATTTTTTTTTTTGTTTTTTTTTTTTTTTTTTATTTCGTTTTTGTTGAAAAATTTTTCAGAAAACAAATAGAAAAAAAAAATTAACCCCTAGCGGCAGAAAGTATAAAATTAAAATATAAAAAATTTATACATTGTCAAAGGGAGCAAATTAGCAACGGCTTAAAAAAAAAAACTTTTTTTTTGGTTTTTTTTTAAAAGGACTCAAATTGAAAATTTAATAAAATTAAAAATTGAAAAATTTTTATTTAAAAATATAAAAAAAAAAATGAGAAATTGGAAAGAATGAGAAACAGAGAGAAAGAAGAGAGAGAGAAAGAGAGAGAAAAATGACAAAAGGAGAAAAAAAGAAGAATTTAGATGATATCAAAATTTAAGTTGAAAAAAGGACGCGTCTCTAAATACTTGTATATAAAAATATGTCTAGTACAGTAAGTAAGGTTAGGAATGTTTTCTTTTAGTAAGTACTACTTTTTTGTACTTAATAACTGTACTCAGTACTGTATAAATTGATATGTGTTTAGTATTGTCGTGATTATACATAGGAAGGAATAAAAAAACAAATTTAGTTTGTTTTTATTTATAAGATTAATTTCATATATGTATATGTATAAATATGTGTATATATACTTATATACACATAAGTAAATGTTGATATATGTTTAAAAAAAGAAACGTGCTTCTGTTTTGTTCTCTATATAAAAATAAAAACATTCTATAGTATAAATTATTAATAGTACTCGCTTTTGGAAATCATTTCCTTTTTATTTATTAGTATTTATGTATGTATATGTTATACTATTTTTGCATCAAGGTTTTATTTTTAAAAATTTTGGGTATAGTTATTACTTATTATATACTTTTATATGAACTTGTCTGTGTCTATGGCTTTTTTTTATTTATTAATATCAAGATTTATTAAATATAATTTCTAAACATCTGCATTATTTAATTTTGGAAGTCTATTGAACTAATTGAAAAATGAATTACCTAGATAGATAATAAATTATATATATAAATAAGTAGTAAAATTAAAGTAATCACAGTAATTTTACTGCATATAATTCAAAATAAAGTAATATATATATTAAATTATTATATATTTAAGTTTTATGTATAGAACAGGGACCAGCTTTTTAAATAATTTTTTAATTAATATTAAAATAATAAGTAAAGTTATTTAAGAGAAAGACCTTAAATCTTTTAAACAAATTTTTAAATAAATATTATGAACTTTAATAATGCTGGGTTTTATAATAAATTTATTTAAATATAACAATATATACTTTTAATAAGAAATAAGAAAACTATACTAAATAATATATTATATTAATAGCTAAATCCCAAAAAAGATGGGATTTTCCGGAGTTTTATTAAATTTAAAGATATATTATGTATCTTATTTATCATATATGTAAGAATTTGATGTGTTGGTCATCATCATGGTTGTTGATAACCTGAATTCCGAATTTACGACCTTATACAAGTACCAAATGAATTTTATACTTTTATAGAATAACAAAAAATTGTCTTTTCAAAAAATTTTAAATACCGATTATTCAGTACTGAATAATCGGTACGTAAATTGAATGAAACAAAAATATAGTACAGTTGCTCTCTTTACCATTCCCTTTCTATACCCATTAGAATAGAAGATTACTTTATTCCACCATTAATAATTAAATTTAACTGATGTTAAACTTTAAATGACGGATGTTGCTACTATAAAATTTTCACATTTGAATTTTAAAAAATTTGAATGAAAAAAAAAAATATTTAATAGAAACCAAAAATGTTTTAACAATTAATAAAATTAATATTAGAAAGGATACTGAAATAGGACTGAGAAAACTACTTATATTCCCCGGTGAAAAAGTTTCGAAAAAGTGCTAAAAAGAATTGCTTCTATTCACTACTGAAAGAGTGCTGTAAAACTACTCCCTTTCACAACTGAAAAAGTTCTGAAAGGAAGTAGAAAAATATTTCAATGACTTAGTGCAAAACTGATGAATTTCTTACCACCAGTCATATTTATTTAGTAGAAAAGAAGTACTTCCATTCCGTATCAATTTCTGTGAGTTCAGATGTACTCCTGGGTTATTAGGGGGTTTTTTTCGAAAAAAATGGAGAATCAATGTGATAAAAATTTTGTTTTATAAAGTCTTCAAAAGTTCTGAAAAGAAAAGGAGCACGAATTTAAAAAAAATTAAAAAATATTTCAATAATTCTGTCATACCATAATGTCCTATAATCAAATAAAATTTAATTAAGAAACTTATTGAAGTCTTTTTAACAACTTAATAACTATAAGTAAGTATAAGTACTTTCTTTCTATTTTTTAACTCAAGTACTGTAAGTATTTATTTTTATTAAATTTCAAAGAAATATAGTTATAATAATTGTAATAAAAACTTTCAAATGAAAATATAGTTATAAATAGTTGGAAATAATTTAATGGGTTTTCTTAAGAAAAAATTCTCTAATCTTTGGGTCATTTTATAAGTAAGTATAAATACAATTTTTAAGGTTATTAATACACATATAATATGCACATATAATATATATATATATACATATTTCTTTAGATGGGAAATTTTTTTCTAAAATATGTTTTTTTATTTTAATTATGTTTTAGTTCAAAAGTTATTATTTTAATTACAATTATTGTTAAAACTACAAAATAAATAAGAAATAGTAATTAAAAAATTAACTGGTTCTTAAAAAAAATAAATACATACCTATATTATATATATATATATATATATATTTTACCAAGAAATATTAGTAATTGTACTTAAATGAACTGAATTAAATTACAAAAGTAATGTTTTTTTATAATATAAGTATGTCTGGTATTAATAAAATTTTATATTAAAATATTTTTTAATTTAAGAACATTCTAAATATCTTACAGATATATTTTTTATAATCTTGAACTGTTTTTCTTTTTTTTTTGGAGCTCCATTTTCAGAACTTAAAATCTTTTAGAACATAAAAAAATGAAAGGTAAAGGTAAAAATTCATTGTAATAAATTTTGAAAATAATCATAAAAACTAAGTATAAGTTTTTTAATCTAACGTCTATATGTTTATTTGTAGTTTATGTTGAATTGTAATATGTATAGTTACCCTTTAAAATATTAACTACTCGAGAATAAAGTAGTTATGTTTTTAATAGAATTTATTTTAACATAAAATACATTTAATGAGAGGCATCTAACATTCTACATTAATAATCAAAAAGTTTTCAACTGATTCTAATAAACTAATAATAGGGACGTTGAAGAACTCAAAAAAAAAATTATTCTAACTATAAATACTTAGTAAATAAAATTTCGAAAGAGATAAACTTTTATGCAATATTTTGAACTAATTATAGTAATTCTTTTAACTTTTCGAATTAAGTTTTCAAAATCTGACCGATAGCTCAGTGGTGAAGTAGCGGCTTTTCAATCGAAAAGTCTCGGGTGGAAACCCTGGTCGGATCATATCTAATAAAAAAAAATATAGTGTATATTACAATAATTTAATTAGAAGTCCAAATGTCAAATAGGCAAAGTATTAATATTATCAGGCATTCTTGTCTGGTACTACAAATAAATAAATAAAAGTTCCCAAAATTAATAAGGTTTCCAATTGAAAACATAATTTATCAAGCATATGTAACATAACTTTTAAATTCTACAGGCCACTGAAGAGTAAGAGCCGTCTTTTAGAGAACACTTAATCAAAAATCTTTTTAATATTTAATAATTATGTTATTAAACTTTCATATATATATATATCTAAAAAATTTGCCTGTTAGAATTCATGGAAAAGCAAATACATATCATTAATAAGATTTTGGAAGTCAAAGTCAAAAAAAATGGATTTTTTCAATTACATTTTTGTAATTGTAGTATTTGAGAATATAATTGAAATAATAATTTAAAATTTTCCAAATAAAACAGGATAACTTGTCTGTAGAATAACAGATCTTTTTTACTTTTATAAAATAAAGGACATTTCAAGGTCACGGATTTATTTTAAATGTATATTTGTTCTAATAAATAAATCTTAGGTATTTTAAATTAAAATACTTTATTTACATACAGCTACATATATATACCTTCCTCTGTTCTTCTGTTTCACAAAATTTATTATTATGTATATACTTACGTATGTAAACCAAATGATTAACAACTGTAGGTACTTGTTTTTTACTTGAATTTTTTAAAATAAAAAACAAGTACAAAAATAACTTTGGTTTTTTATTTGAATTGTTTTTTTGTATATTTTATCGCCAAAAAATTTTTACAATTGAAGGCACATTTAAAAAGGTAACAAATACCTATACATTTCTAAAAAAAAGTAACCAAAGTACACTAAAGACAATAAAAAAAAATTGAGTTTCTAAGAATTTTTTCTTTCATTTTCTTTTTGTATTTCTCAACAGTTTGTTTTTATGTTTTTTTTTATGATTTTTTTTTTTAACAAGTCATACTTACAAGTAAAAAAAAAAAAAACTGGAATCGTTTTTACTTCAAGAAAAAACCAAAAACTACTCTCGTAAACAATCAATGAAGATAAAAAATATATCATAAAAAAAAAGTGATCTCAGGTGGGGTGTTAAAGCAGTTAAAGACAACAAAAAAAAAAAAAAAAAGAAGAAGTCATGGCGTTTGATGAGAATAAAACATATCTCTATTCATATATTCATATATTTAAGTACAGAACAATTTGGTTTCTACTTTATATTTTTCCATTATATCCATCATCAAGCCCATTTTTTTGAGATTAGATTAAAACCGAAATAACACTTTAGAAATTTTACATTTGTTTTTATTTGATATATATATACATGTACATATATATAGAAAGTTGAAAAAAAAAGTGTTATTTAATCTGTCGGTTTACTAATGGCTAAGACCACATGATATTTTGAGGTTACAAAATGTAATATAAGATACATAAATTGTTTCTTACAATCTAATAGTTGTTTTGTATCCAATAGATACATATGATGTATCTACCATCATATTATTATATATACTGTAACCATTAAATGCATTTTAATTGTTACTATACATATAATTATTTTTACAGTTTATTTGACATACATACATATATACAATTGTTGATTACTTTGTTTAATTGTTTATTCTAAGGTAAAAAAATGTTTCGCCTCAGAATCAAAAAAATTTTATTTTTTAAGTCAATGATGAATTTGAGAAAAGGTAGTTAAACTTATAATATATGTAATACGACTATAAGGGTAAGTCTCCCCTATATTCAAAAAGGTTTTTTTTTTTACTTTTAAATTTCGGGGACTATTTATCGTGTATTTTTATATCATCTGTTTAATATATCGCGGTCAGTACAAAAGTATAATAAATATATTATATGACGTGTGTAACTATGGTTACAATTTTTTTCCAAGTTTTGGATTGTATATATGTATATATATTTATGCATATTGTATTGTTAATGGTTTGCACGTCTGCTGAATAGGCCAGTGCTGAGCAACTGATTTTCCCCAATTGGACCAAAAAAGAAAACATGGGAACACAGTATGCCGGGAACATATTAGCTAGCTGCAGTAATAATTTAATTAAAATAAAAATTTAGAGAAATGGTTAAGATATAGATATAAGTATGTATTTATTTCAATATAAAAAAAGTAATAGTTCAAACAATATACATATAAAGAATTGAAAAATTTTAATACGAAATTTGGCACATTTTATTTTTGACCAATTGTTTGAAATTGAATTCGCTGGAGTATTGGAGTAACAGCCACTCGTAAACAACATCCCAAACTTTCAGCGTTAAGTCGATTTCTAGATGAAGTTTTAATAATTTTCATTTTCGAAAACAACTCTTCCCAGATGTTTGTACATTTTCGAAAAGCCTGAGCATTTTTCTTGGATGATCAGCAAATGAAAATTTTTCAACGGGGAAGTACATTTATAAAAATCAAGAGATTGCAAAAATTTATTTTTAAGATAACTATTAGAATAAACTTAGTTTTTATATCTGTATTTCTTAAATCGTCTTCCATAAGCCATAAGCGCCAGTGGGCTGTTAAAACTAGGAAGACGGGCCGCGAATTGCTCATCACTGGAATAGAAGTTTACTTTTTATTAGTGTTTTGTCTCAGTTTTTTTTTGATTCAATATTTTCATTATTTTTTTAGCTTTTCTTTCCAAAATTCTCAAGTGTAGCCCCGAAAGCCTTAATGTTTAATTTTGATTTGTTTTTTTTTTTTTTTTTTTTGTACTTTGGTTTTTGTTGGTTTTTCTTGAGAAGAAATTACAGAGAAAATGAGTTCAAATTCCTTATGTTTGTTTTTTATTTTTTAATTTATTTCCAGCATGTTTTTTTTTTTATTTTTTATGAAATTGTTATTATTTTTAACGTTTTTTTTTTTATTTTTTATTGTATACCTACTTTTAATTGTTGTTTGAGATTATGTGATGGAATGGTTTTTTATTTAAAATTTTATTTTTGAGTACCTATAATTTAAGTTCTCGAGAGATATGAAATCATGTTAAAAAAACATTTTTTTTTTTTTTTAAAAGTAACAAAAAACAAATCTTAAAGATTTTTTTGATTTACTTGTACTGTACCCAAAAAATACTTGAATATTTAATTTCCTCTAAAACATTAAGAATAATGATAATAAGTAATTTAAAGTATAGTTATAAGATATATAGAGAGAATTAAAAATATAAAAAATTTTAACTGCTTTTTAAAAGATGATATCAAAATGCATGGTAGGTTGTATATATATATATATATATATATACGAGTATATGAATGTATTTTATAATTAAAATTTAAAAATTCATTTGAAATTGTATTTTGAAAAAATTTTTTTTGGGTATTTTGGACTTTATGTTTCAGCGTTAAGCAAAAGAATTGAATTAAATATAGAATTAGTCATATTAAAGTACATTTTTATATTTTTTTATTTTATGGTTATTAAAAATTTTAATTAAAGATAAAATAATAAAATTTATACAGGTTATATGCTTATTCTTATTCTTAGACTTATTCTTAGACTACCATAGATAAAACATTTTTCCTAGTATAATTTAACCAATGTTTTAATTGTGAAAAATTCTTTTAAATTAATTTTTGATCTCATTCACATGGCTCATTAACCCAAAAACAATGTAATTTAATTAATTTTTTTAAAATTAAAATTCAGAAATTAATTTGGAAGACATAAATTACATTTACTTATATTCTATTAAAATAGAACTTAAATACTTTTAAATGATTTTTTTTTAATTAAATATTGTATGACCTAAACGGGAATTGAAGCCGGACTCCCTCGATTAGTAAGCTAAATGCTTACCCACTACACCACTGAGGCCTCCCTGTTAGATTTTGTTTGCTTATACATTTAAAAATAATAAAATTCTGAGACCACGGGGATTTTCGAATTTTGATATAATAATTGTGTTTACCAAATTACTTTGGTAACAAAAAATAAAGAATAAAATATATATTAAGTACTTACTTACATATGATATTTAAAGCAAATAAATAATAGTTATTACTTATAAAATTAATAAATACAGTGGAAACTCTCTATAACGAACCTCTATTTTACGAAATACTCTCTATAGCGAAAAAAAATGTTAACAATAGCTTTAGTTAAAAAAATTCTAATTAAATAACCTCTCTTAGCGAACTCCTATATAACGAAAACTTCTTTATAACGAACTAAAATAGTTGGCATAAAAACTAAAATTTCTCTCATTTTTAACTCTTCATAGCGAAAATTGCACTGATTTTCGAATTACGTATGTATATTCATACAATTAAAACAATATTGGTACGTATGAATTTTTTTCTGTCAAATTTGAATTTTTTTTTTAATACCTACATAAATTTGTACAATAAAAAAACATTGGTACGTATCAATTTCTTTTCTGTCAAATTAAAATTTTTTGTGTGAAGTAATAACGATTTTGGATTTTAAAATAAAAAAATTTTAATCATTATATTACAATGGGTAAGAATTTAAAAATTTTATATTATGTAAAAATTAAACTATTATAAGTTGCAGAAAACAAAAAGCGTCAGGCAATATCTTTGAATAAGAAACTTGAAATATTATCTGAAGTTGAAAAAGGATTGAAGAAAATAAACATTTGTAAACAGTACTATATAATTTAAGTTTTGGAAAGATGAAAATTTTTCGACTCCTATATAGCGAAAACCCTCTATAACGAATAAAACTTAATGGCAATTACGATTTCGCTATAGAGAGTTTCCACTGTAGTAGGTCAGCTACTACGCTACTCCTAAAAAGGATAGGCATATTTCACTTCCTTATCACATTGTAAGCGGAAGGGGACACATTATAAATAAATAAAATATATTTTCACAAATAACTTAAATGAAAAGTTTAAGTGGAATAAAACTGGAAATTCTTTTAAAATATATATATAAAAGAAGTTTTATAAATGAAGAAAAAAGTACAATGCTATATAATGCAGTTGAACTCGTAACATAGTTGAAAACTTCAACGCATAATATGACAAATTCTGAAGCAACGTTTCATCATCATCGATTTGCTATATAGCCCTGAATGGGCTTTGGCCTTCTTCACAACATTCCTCCACATTTTTCTGAGCAACAGCTTTCCAACTTATCATTCCTAACACTTTTGCATCGTTAATGACGTTGTCTGTCCACCTTGCTCTTAGGTGACCTCTTGCTATGGTAGTACAAGAAGTATTTGTTAAGCATTTATATTGTGATCTATTTTCCTTCATTCGTGCAACGTGACCGGCCCATTTTAATTTTTGAGAATTTACAAAACGAACTATATTCTTTTGTTTTATCATTTCTTTTAATTCATCATTACTTCTTCTTAATATTTTTTTTATTATTTCCTTTTCCTATAAAATTTTACGGTACTTCACAAAAAATTCCTTTGAATGGTAAGCATTAATTTTAGTTTTATTCTTTTTTTTTTTTTTGTGTAAGTAATAAAATCTTCTCAATTCAAAAAAACAGATTAAGTGGCACCTATATACATAGGTTAGGTACCTATAAAAAAAATTAAATTCAAATCTTAAAGCAAATTATTACAATTACAAAAAAAACAAAAAATAAACTGTCAAAAGAATAAGAATAAAAAATAAAATAAAATAAATATTTCTTAATAATTATTATTATCCACAAAAGAACCTTCAATAAATTCCCGATAAATTCTCCAATTAATTTCTTTATTCTTTTTTTTTTTTTTAACATCCAATCAAATTTACTTACTTATCTATCTATATCTATATCAATTTATATAACTAAATGTATATCATCCACTTAATATTATCCCAATAATTTTATAATATTCCCACAGGTCTAATTCATTTGAATAAAATAACAATTTAACAAAAAAACAACAACAACAACAACAACTGTCAATCAGAAATATGAATAATATATGTATCTGTACATTCAAAGAATAGAAATAATTTCACATACCTAGGTACATAAATATATAATTTATGATGCAAGTCAAATAAAGTATAGGACCACCATTACTAACATTATAACGAACTATAGACAACTCTTTTTCGAATTCTGTTAGAACTCTGTGTTAAGTATTTAATTCAGAAGTTCAAGTCCAGTTATCGAAACTCTATATGTATATAAGGATTTATAAATGAATCTAAAGATACCCACCATAGTTATAATCAAAATTTCATTATCATTCCGATTTAATTTAAAAAGCCAACAACAACAACAATAACAGTAAATAATAACACCATTCAATATTAATTTCAATGTTTAAGAACCGAGATTAAAAATTTAGATTACGAATCAAATACGAGTACATAAGATCGTCATTGAATTTTATACTGTCATTTTCAAATTTGTTTTTTTTTTTTTTTTATTTTAATCTTGTCTAGAATTTGTTTGTTTCTTGTTCTGATTACACAGCATTTAAACAGAACAGATCTTGTTCATAACTTTCTTTGTGTTCGTTGTCTGTTTTCTTTCCTTTTCACCTTTTTTTTTTTTTGTTTTTTTATAGAATCAAAAAAAAAAGGTGCTACATATGGGATGCTGCTGAGAAAATATCCATATGACATATTTTCGCTTTGTCATCATTGATTTCGATTTTTATTTTTATTTTTTGTTATTGTGTTTTTTTGTTTTTTTTTTGGTTCATGTTTCAGATTACAAAATGATTATAAAATATCGGTAAGCAAATAAAATACAATTTAACAATATGTTATTTTGTTTTGTTGTTGTTGTTTTTTTTTTCGAAAATTATTGGTGCATATGAAAATAAATGGAGTTTTATTATATATACAGTAGAATAATTTATTATGTTTTTTTTTAAATTAAAGTGTTGCCATAATATGATAATAATTGGAATAATACCCCTAACTATAATAGTCATATGATGTCATATGAACTTTCGATAAATATTCGATATGATTACATGGGTCTTCTAGTGAACGAGAAAAAAACGAAGTATATGTTATCAACAAATAAAGAGGCCAGAATACATCGAGCAGGTCCAAACATCACTGTTGGTACATATAACTTTGAGGTAGTTAAGGAGTTTGTCTACCTAGGTACAAATGTAAACTCCGCAAATGACATCAATGTGGAGATCCGACGAAGAATAAACCTAGCAAACCGCTGCTACTTCGGTTTGTCAAAACAACTGGGTTCAAAACTCCTCTCGCGCAGTTCCAAAGTGCAACTGTACAAAACGCTTATACTTCCGGTGCTACTATATGGAGCAGAATGCTGGACATTGCCCAGAGCAAGTGAGCAAGCACTTGGAACTTTCGAGCGAAAGATTCTTCGTCGAGTGTTCGGTCCTTACTGCGACGATGGGACCTGGAGAAGAAGATACAATGCCGAGATCTATCAGCTGTACGGTGACGTTTCAAAAATCTAAAATTTGTCGAAGCTGTACTTAAATAACTGTTTAAGTTAGAACAATCATTAAATAAAGATATATTTAAAATTACTTTGGGAATATAATATTAATGATGTCCAAGTGTTACCATACAATGAGAATTGTATTATTAAACTGAGGGAGGAATAGTGTTATCAAACTGGAAGATGAAAACAAATAAATTGATTGAAATATGTAGGTACAATGAAAAAATTCAGAGTTATTATACAGAACTACTACCTCATTATTTAGAAGGTGATTAAATATTGCCATATTTTGTTAAACAAATCATAATTTATATATTAACAAAATAAGTATGGCAATTCTGTTTTTTTTTATAAGTATTATAAGTAGGTACATTTTGTTTATTTAATTAGAAAGGAATAGTACAAGCAAAAGAGAGGGCAAATATATAAAAAGAAAAAAAAGATAAAAATTGTTACCTGAAGTGTATTTAACTGGAAATGAACCTTGAGATATATGAAAAAAATTATTTTATTCTTTTGTAATTTGTTAATTTTTATGTTATTCTTATTATTATTATTTTTATTATATTGTCCTTTCAATTCTTTAAGATGAACTTAATACATATATAACATAAAACTTATTATATTATTATTTAAAAGATTTTATATATATGTATATGTTTACAATTTTACATATACTTACATTTATTTATGAAAATAAAAATTTGTATAACAAATGATTTAATTACGAAAATAATTAGGATTGCCAAATGAACAAATTAATTTTATAAAATTCAAGAGATTAGTTAAAATATATCGTAAAATTTTAGAATTATTATGATATAATCATAAGTTTACATAATATAAAATAAGTTTATATATATAGTAAATATATTTATAACTCACTCATGTTTAAGATAATAGATGGCGTACAAAATTAAAATATGTGTATTCATAATCTTATACAATATCACGACTGTCGAGTAATCAACGGCTTAGTGAATATAACGATTAAAGAAACTGAAGGTTAGTATAAATGACTCAGTGAATGCTCTACCTTATGCTTCCCATGGTGGACCAGGTTATCAACTTGGTACGCGTACTTGTGAAGTTGAATCGTGTGTGGGCAAGTTAAACCATTTTGAAAGTTGAAAAGGTGGTTAGAAGAAAATCAAAAAATTTTAGATTTTTGTGGGAAACCGGAGTCTTTGCTTTTCATTTGGAGTTGTATCGTGTATGGACAATTTTATCAACTTAAATGTCATTTATTAAATATAATAATTTTAGAAGAAAAAAATTAAATAAGCAGAATAATATATTTAAATAATAACTGTTAAACATTCAAATTGAAAATTGTCAGATACTTTTGACATTTAACATATTTTTCAAAACAAAAAAAAAAAATTAAATGATGGTTCGATGACAGGTTGGATAAGTGTGTGATATTATTTGTAAGCATGTCCACCTACCAAGTTGAAAACCTGGTCCACCGTCTATTGGATGCATTATACTTCTTAAAAGAACAAAAATAAAATTCATGTGAAGAAATCAAAAAAAAAATTAACAGTTATGATAAAACTCTCGATTTGCATAATGTACATATGTACTTAAATTATTAAATAAATTAAAAACAATTCTAAATTTATCATGATATCTGGTAATCAATGGTTAATACTAAGAAAAAACAAAGAACTATACATATAGCTACATATGTACTTATTATTTATTTCACTTAATTTTTCTGATTGTCATATTTTGTTGTTGTTGGTTTTTCGATTTTGTTTTTGCTTTAATTGTGAAGAAAATAAATTTGTCTGAAAATTTTTCTATTAAAAGGGTCCATTCAAGAGTTAAAAAGGTGAAAAATATAAAAGAAAAGAAAAAAAAAACAAAAAAACCATGACATATAAAAAAATTATGAAAACAAAAAAATAAAAATTATGTTACAAATAGGTATGATTATAAGAGCATAAAATAAGGACCACCTTATTTGACCTTTTTGTTTTTTTTTCCAAAAACACCATCTCTTATGAACTAACATCAATTCTCTTGAATTCAGTTTCAAATTCAATTCATTTTCATTTGGTTACCATATATACTTGATTATGATAAAAATGAACTGAATGTAAATGACATTTTCTATATAATTTATTTTAAATAAGAATGAAAGAGAAAGAGAATATAACAAGAGAAGAATAAAAAAAAATGTATATATGAGATTTTATGTATAAAGATAAGAGAAACAAAAAAAAAAAAAAAAAAATTGTTTTTCATTTACTTGGAATTCATTACAAAGGATATTCCGAATAAAAATGAAAGGTCCATAAGGAATAATTGAAAGAGTGGGACAAATGATAAAACTGTTTGGTTTCGATTTTGTTGTATTTCTTTCAATCTTTTTTTTTTAAATAAGATATTGCCGAGTTCCTTTAAAAATTATTATTTCTTAAAATTTTTTAATATGGGTTTTTTATTTTAAAAAAGGTATATTAGGAATGTATGTATATAAATATGTATATATGCATGTATATATGTATGTTTGTATATTTTTATAACATATTATCATTGGTAATAAGAATAAAAAAAAAAATTATGAAATTAAAATAAATTAGATTGAAACAAGGATTAAACATAGATATATACATACATATGGGCAGGATAAATTAATTAATAATGATGTTTGTTGGTTTTGGAAATGAAATATTACTTATAAGTAGTTTGTACCTGTTTAAGTTGTTTATTTTAATTAAGTACCTACCTATATGAAGTGTTTGAAACTTAATTAAAAATTTTTTAAATATTTATGTATTTGTATTTTTTAATTAAGAGATTTTATGTTAGTAAAATATCATTTAAATAAATTTAAAATATAATATTTTGATTTAAATAATTGAAAATGATTTATGGAATGTTATAGAAAAGAATCATTTTAAAAATAAAAATATTTAATTTTTAATATACTTATGTTAAATGAAATAAATCCATTATTTGTGGGAATTTATCGAAGAAGGCCAGGGAAAATGTTCGGTCTCTTACAGTTAATATGGATAAACATACAAATGTCTAGGGGTATAAAATTGAGAATATTCGGAATATGCGTAAAGACCACATTAAAATATGGAAATGAAATCTGGTTAGTTACGAACAACATAACACAGAAAATACAGTTCCTCATCAACAAGTGTATAAGAATTATATGCAAAGTATAATGACCAAATATAATGACCTGTGGAAGCTTGCTAAAGTAAAACCAATCGGCAAGAGATCAAAAGAAAAGAGTGGGAATGGATAGGGGACACACTTAGAAACAAGAAAGAATTCATAACAAGGACGGAAGCACTGGAATGGAATCCAGAAGGAACTGGAAGATGAAGTCGTCCTAATAACACCGATATTAGAAGAAGAACCTTAACTGGAACAACATGGAAGGAAGTAAATAATAACTGCTCCGAATAGAGTCAGATGGGGATGCCTAGTAGATATCCTTCCTCCATGGATCTTTCATTGTTAGACATAGATTATCTAGAAGAGAAGAAATAAAGAAAAAACAACCAAGATTAGAAATTTGTTAATCAGAATTTATTAATAAAAACGATTCAAAGGGGTGGAGGACTAGATATAGTTACCTAAAAATGAATCAAAGAACATAATGATCTAAAAGATATATATATATATAAACGTAAGATACTAATATGAAAAAAAACTGCAAGCAACCAAATTTTTGATTAATTTCTTATGAAGTAAATAAGATACCATTTATTACTTAAGCTTATGCTTGCAAATACTTAGTACCTATTATCTTTAAGATTCATTATAAATATTAACAAATTAATGTAGAATAACCAGATAACAATTGTTATCTATGTTCAACTTAAATATACAGATAGCATTTTATCGTAAGAATAGTTAGTTTTTACGGTTATTTTCAAAATTTTGGGGAAACCCCTTTTTTGAAATTAAATTAAATAATTTAAAATTATAAACATATTAATTAAATTATATTTATTTATAATTGAAATTAACTTCTTATTTTAATTTCTTTAGTTTTATTTTATTTATTTAACATTTATTTGGGGGTCTATTCGTTTTTTTAAGCTATTAATTTAATTTAATAATACAAATTATATACAATTATGAATATTTAAACACAAAATAATTGTAGAAACATCATTTAATTCTTCGAATGAATAATTATACCTATTGTTTTCGTGTTCAATAAAAAGTTAATTAACGAAATTCTTCGAAAAAAATTAGGCATTGTTTACTTATTTTGTTTTTTGTTTTTGACTTAGACACAATAATATTACAATAAAAATTAATTATTTTATTTAGATGAAAAGTAAGATACTAAAATATATATATATAGAAAATAAATGTTATTTTTATCTAATATAAATAACTTAAAAATAAAAAAAAAAACAAAAAATATTAATAAAATAATATAAAAAATAAAATAAAAATTATTAAAAATATAAATTAATATGTATTATATTTATTTATATATACAGGGTGTTTCTTAGATTTCTATGAAAAGGTAAATATTTTGTGTGGAAACTGTCCCGGGGGTCTTTTGATTTGTAATAATTGAAAACCTTAATAAAATATTAATAAACTTTTCATATTTCGAATAAACTTATAATAAACTTTTCATAAACTCTTCGATTTCTAGACAAACCTATTTAGCCAAGTACACGCGAGAGACTAAAATAGGTAGAGTTGAGACAAAAATCTCGGTAAAGCGATCTACATGCGTGTGAACACTTGTTAGAGCTCTACCGTAAAGCTCTGCATCGATTCTACGTGAGATTTTTTGTTAGAGATTTCTAAAAAAATGATGACTACGAAACACGTTTCTAGATCTTTAGAGACTTTTTCGTAGACTTTCATGTAATTCATGTATTTTTGCATATTATATTGTTATTTAAGTATGATGTATGTATGTTTATGTTTCTATATAAGTAATCAATGGTAAATAATTTGCTTTATAAAAATTTGTTTCCTTATCAATAAATTAATCAAAATAAGTCAAATATTTATTCTATCTAATTAATTTCAAGAACTCATAAACTAACGATCCACACCAAAATTGCAGCGGAATTTGAAGTTAAAGAAATCGATTTGGCAGTTAAAATTCATAACCTCAGATGCCAATATTTAATTCTATTTATTGCTCTACAACAGATCTACCATTTACAAAAAATACGTATATCTTGTAAACAGTTGCTAGAGAAAAATCTACAGCTCTACGAAAAATACCTCTACCAAAGTTTTCGTAGAGTCAATTTTCTGTAGAATTTCACTCTCGTGTAAACACATTCGGTATAGGAAACTTTTGTTTCCGTACAGCTCTACCTATTTTAATCCATCTTGTGTACTTGGCTTACAAAATTCTTTAAATTAATTACACCCTTGTGAAAGTTTAACAAATTATCTCTTCTTTCTTTTACTTTTTTGAGAATATAAAAATTAGATAACACCCTGTATATTTAAACAACAATTTATTAATAATATTTACAATATTTGTAAAAGATAAAAGTATTTTTTCTTTTCATATTTTTTTTTTTTTATTTTAATCCAAGAATATATTAATTTTAAAAAAACAGGACCTTTTACACTTTTACTTTGGTTAAAAATTCTATGAAAAATTGTTTACCTACATGTATTTTTTTTTTTTTTTTATCTTGTATTGTTTGTTATCCTGCTTTTGGGGTTCATTGTTTGTTCAATTATTATATGTATATAAATATATATACATATAGAGGTTTTAATTTAGAACGAAATATTTGGCTTCATGTTTCTGTTCGTGGATTAAAAGTTAACAAACACATACACAAATATAACATATTGTTATATAATACGTATAAAAGCCCAGATATAATATTCATAAAGTATTTATGCATATTATGTACTTGTTTAGACCTGAATTAGGATATTCTTATTTTATACCTAAATATTATATAAATGTTTTTTTGTAATTGAAATTTAAGTAAATTGATAACGTGTGAGTAATAAGTCATAAAATCAATAAGCTTAGCAAGTTTTAAGAACTCATCATAAAAGATAATATACAAAAAAGGGATTTAAAAAATAATTTTTATGTATGTATATGAATGTGAGTTTTGTATTTCAAAGAATTGTTGATTAATAAATAAAAAAAATTTATAATGATTTATAAATAAAATATAATGTTAATAAACCCTGATTATGTTTATATATAATTATGTATATATATATATATATGTGTATAGTGTATATATACATACACGCACAAGTTCATTGAATATGATTTAAGTAATCAACATACATTAAATTTTAAATTTTTAATTAAAAATTTATGTAGATATTAAAAGTATATATAAAAAAAAAAATCCAGGGCGAAGGATATCTTCAAAAAGCGGGTTAAAATCCTTGTTTTTTAGGAATTTATTAAAATTCCAAATTTCAAATTATATTTGTTCTAAATTAAAGTTGAATTATTTTCATATAAATCAAAAAATATATAAATTTAGTAAATTTAGATACTTAAGTATACTTAACTTACGAACAATTGATCAAAATGTTTTAAATTAAGAGCTAAAAAACGAAAAACTCATTTTAAAAGCTCCTACACCGAAACGGGTTAAAGAATTGACAAAAATATAAATCGAATAATCGGGACACAAGTTATACATACAAGCAAGACAAGCAAACATTTTTTCGAAAAGTTTTCAAATTTTACCATATGTAACTAAGTATACTTATGTAAATATATCCACTGATTAACATAAGGATGTGCACATATATGTATTAAAATTTTTTTTTTAAGTTTTATAAATTGAAAGGTAAATACCATATAGGATATTTTATTTTATTCATGATTGTATGGTGAAAATAAATTCATTTGTATATTTAATATATGTATATTTATTTTATTGTAATTTGTTTTAATATTTTGTTGATGCTTAAAGGAATATATAATTTTACAATGATTGAAAAACAATTAAGTGTATCGCAAGGGTTATAACTTAAGGATACATGCATATAGCTAAAAGAGAAGATAGAAGGAGTTTGTAAATGGAACAATAAATTTGGTCAGATTAATTGTCATACATATAATATATTTGATATTATAAAATTATCTGTCATTTGAGAAATTTAGAAGAAAATTTAAAGCCATCTCTCTGAAATTTTTTAACTATCCACTCCTCACATCTACTCTTTTTCAAGTCTTGTAAGTGGAAGTAGTTGATCGCAGAAAAGGGTAGTTCATTCCTCATAAAGGAACGCAAGTGACATTTACAACAATAAGATATCCAAATTTCAATATCTTTACAAATATAAATATAAATAATAATGCAATAATTTAAAATATGTATACAAGTATAGACAAATAACAATTAATTATTAAAATTCGATACAAATTCCAAATCCTACTCGATAGTCGACGTACACCTATACAAATAAGCAAGACAAATAAGCGTACGACATATGACGTACGTCAACGTATCTCGAATCGAAATCGATACAAGAAACGCGACTACAATTTTTAATTATTAAAACAAAATCTGTATTTGCATGTTTATACAAAAAAACATTTTTTATTTACAAAATTTATTATTTTGAATATAAAATTACTTTTAAAATAATAATTTTTAAAACCATTACCATAGCAACATAAGAAAAAACAATGGCAAAATTTTATACGCACGCTTTGTCAGTTTTTTAAAATTTTAAAAACCCTGAAGTAAGATGAGTCGCGTATTGAGAAAATTAAAACGATTCATTCAATACGAATCAGTATCGAACGAAATTTTCCGTAAAATTTTATCTTCGCAATTGTCCGATATAAACGAGCAGTCATATAATTTTTTTACCAATACTTATATGAATAGATATTTAATTTTTAAAATTAAATATTAAACTTTTTATAGCCTTACTAAGTACTTATTCATAATAATTTCATTTTTTGAAATTAATTAATTTAAGTCATTGATTAAGTTTTAAATATAAAATTATTCTAAAGAATTCCAATTAATACTTAATTAAAATGAAATGAAATCATTTTAATTCCCAGTTTATTATTTCGAATTTTATATTATTAATAATTAACTTATGGATGTAAAATTAAAAAAAAAATAATTATAAAAATATATTAATAGGTATATCATTATACTAAAAGATATGCATGCATTATTTATTTTTCCCAAAAACTGATAGAATTTTATATTTAATAAATAAATAATTGATACTTAAAAAAATTTTTTAATCAGAAATGAATTTTTACAATCAATAGTATGCAAATGTATATATATATATATATATATAATTATTATATAATATAGGTAATTATATATGTAATAAAATGGGATATAAATGTAATTATTATATAATATTAATAAAATGGGATATAAAATTTAAATTTGAAAACAATATTATAAGCTTTTAGAATTTGATTTGTGCGTATGTATATTTATTTTAAGGTATAATTTAGCGTATATTATTTAAATTACTTATACCTTTTGTGAGTAATATAAATATTTAACCCTATAAATAGGTACCTATTTAACTTTTTAAATTATTTTTATTTGACGATATTATAAAACATAAATCATGTATTTAATAATAGTTTATCTGAGTAAATAATATAATTATGTGACTATCATATTCTATCATTATTATTAATATTATTGTTATTTTTTAAATAAATATTTTTATTTAATACCTATGTGTAAAGGTTAATGTATTTAATTTAAAAGTTTAAAGTTATTTTGAATATATTATATGTATGAATGAATAAATTTTTAAAATTAATTACATACTTCATTTATTTGCAAGTATTAAATAACTAAAATTTAATTTTTATCCCCTAGAAACTTATTGTATTAATTTGCCTTACTTGATAAAGCCTAAAAATTTAGAGTTTTGTCAAATACAAGTGTATGGATAGTTTGAATTTCTAAATATTTTAAATTGTAGTTAAGTACTTATATATTCTAATAGCCTATCTACAATGACGCTCTCGTTTCGTCCTCATTTCGCTCTCATCCGTAGTCAGCAAAGGAGTGTCTACAATGATGACATGTAAATGACTGCGTTTTTCGATATTGTTTTGTTTACAAATTTCATGAATTAAAAAAATATTGTATAGCTATTTTGAATGATGGTTTGATATTATTTTACTCTTTTAGAAGAAAAATTAATAATATTACCAATTTTTTATTCTGATAATATTTATATCTATATATTTTTAATATTTATAATTATTAATATTTATATATATACATATATATATTTTTCAAAGTTCAATTATTTGATATTTGAATACGTAGAGAAAGCGAAAAAGTTTAATGGCTGCGTAGTGGATGCGTCTATTGTTAGTTATTTTCATAAAATTCAATACATTTAACTTAGTTTGACAGATTGCTACCTGCAGAGAGCAAAATGAGAGAGCGCTCATTGTAGATAGGCTATAAAGCAAATTAACTTTGATTCTTAAGATTTCATATATATAATATGTATATTAATTCTGTTATGATTATCCATTTCAATTTCTTAACGAAATACTTAATGAATAAATTTTATTTTTCAAAAATTTCAATAAATAAAGAAATATATACATATTTATAATATGTATAATATAAAATTGTATAATATAAACATATGTATAATATAAAATTGAATCCTTTTTAAATGTTGGAGAAAAAAAAAAGTGCAAGAACAAAAAAGTAAAGGACATTTTGTTTTTTTTTCTAGTAACGAAAAGTCAAATTGAATTTTTTTAATTGATTTTATTTAGACAAAATATTACAGAGTCCTTGCGATGGGAAAACTTTTTTTTTGTTTTTCTTATGTTTTTTTTTTTTTTTTATTTTTTCCTTGGTGATATGTCAACATTAATTTAAAAAATAAAATTACTTTATATTGTTGTAAATAAAGATGCTATTTTGAGTATCTACTATATTATATGTATGTGTGTGTATGTCTGTGATGTTATTATTTATTTTCTTATACTTATATTTATTTATATATTAGTATACTTATATTTATTTATTTTTAATTATTATTATTATTATAATTATGCAAATTAAATTAGAAAATAGTTTAAAGAAAATAATTCAAAGATATTTTGATTTATTTTCTTGATTTTATGGTAAGGGTGCCTCTACCACCTGGGTAGGTATTCATTGACCATAAGTTATTAATAATTTATGGAGTGTTTTATATAAAAATGAAAACTAAACTGTTAATAAATATTATTACAATTGAGTTATAGTTTATTGAACATTTATTTAGGTATCACAAGTCCCACTACTATGAAATGTATTTAATTAAAAATATATTATTCAATC